>OU015700.1:0-19399 GCA_907165295.1 Nomada fabriciana | reverse complement strand
AAATTATAATAATTATTACTATAATTAAAATTATGAATAATTTATAAAAATTGAAAAAATTTAATTTCATTATTTTTAAATTTATTAATTTTATATTAAATATAAAAAATTTATAATTATAAATTATATATAATCTTTTATTAAATCAATTTTCATAATTTATTATAAAAAATAAAATTTTTACATAATTTATTTTATAAAAATTATTTAAAAATAAAATTTCTTTTATAAAAATTCCTAAAATATTAATTTTTTTAAAATTTATAAAATTATAAAATTGATAACCTAAAATTATTCCTAATAAACATAATTTTAAAATAATTAATTTATAAAAAATCCTTAAATTATAATTATAATTTAAAAATTTTAAATTTAAATAAATTTTTCTAAAAAAAATAGTTAAAATTATTATAAATATTATATAATAATTTATAAATATGTTCTCTTTAATATAAAATACATTTATATTAGGAAAATTATTAAAAAATATAATTAATATTAATCGAAAAGAATATGAAATAGAAAATATTGTTCCTAAAATTAAATTCATTAATCTAAATAAATTTATTTTATAAAATAAAAAATTTTCAATAATTAAATCTTTAGAATAAAAAGCTGCTAAAAAAGGAAATCCACAAAGACATAATCTTGAAAAAAAAAAAATTAATCTTTTTATAGGAAAAATATATATTATTTTTCTATAATTACGTAAATCTTGAGTTCTATTTAAATAATGAATAAATCTTCCTGCACAAAGAAATATTAAAGATTTAAATATTGCATGAATTAATAAATGTAAAAATGCTAAATCATAAAAATTTATAGATAAAATTCTTATTATAAATCCTAATTGTCTTAAAGTTGATAAAGCAATAATTTTTTTAAAATCACATTCAAAATTAGCAATTAAACCAGAAAATATTATAGTTAATCTAGAAATTATTAATAAATTATTATTAATTAAATTTAACTCAATTAAATTTCTATAACGAATAATTAAATAAACTCCAGCTGTTACTAAAGTTGAAGAATGAACTAATGAAGAAACTGGTGTAGGTGCTATTATAGCAGCCGGAAGTCATCTAGAAAATGGTAATTGAGCTCTTTTAGTTATTGCCATAATTATTAATATAAATAATATTAATTTATTTATTTTATATAATATTAAATTAAATCTATTATTTATAATAAAATTTAAAGTAATTAATATTAATAAACTTGTATCCCCAATTCGATTTAAAATTACAGTTAATATTCCTGCATTAAAAGCTTTAAAATTTTGATAATAAATAATTAAACAATAAGAAATTAAACCTAATCCATCCCAACCTAATAAAATTCTTAAAATTCTAGGCCTACAAATTATTAAAAACATTGATAAAATAAATAAAAATACTAAATAAAAAAATTGTTTAAATAAATATTTTTTTAAATTTATATATTCTAATCTATATAATATAACTATAGATGAAATTAATGATACTATCATTATAAAAATTAATGAATAATCATCAATTAAAATAAATAAATTAAATTTAAAAGAATTTAAAATATAAATTGTTCATTCTAAAATATAAATTTTATTAAATAAAATAAAATTTAATCATAAAATAAAATTTAATAATCTAAATATTAATAATATAAATCTATAAATAATTGATATAATAATAATTTAAAGTAATTATTATACATCTTTGATTCCACAAATCAAAATTTTTAAATAAACTATTTAAATAAATAATCACATTTAAATTTAAAATTAATAAATTTAAAGGTAATCAATGAAATATCAAAGTTAAAAATATAATAAATTTTCCATTGTAAAAAAAATGATTTAATGATTCAATAAAACCATGCTGAATATAACTAAATAAATAAATTGAATAAATAAATCTTAATAAACAATAAAATATTAAAATTAAAATCAAAAATTTCATTCAAATTATTAAACTTGTTAATAAAAAAATTTCCCTAACTAAATTTAATGAAAAAGGTGCAGCTATATTTGATGAACATATTAAAAATCATATTAATGATAAAGTAGGTATAAATATAATTATTCCTTTATTAATAATTATTAATCGAGTTTTAGTTTGTTGATAAATAATATTAATTAAATAAAATAAACCCGAAGATGTTAAACCATGAGACAATATTATTAAATAACTTCCTAAAAACCTAATTTTTAGATATAAAAATATTGATGAAATTATTAAACCTATATGAATAATTGAAGATATAGCAACTAAAATTTTTATATCAATTTGACGAAGACATATTAAACTTAAAAATAATAAACCAATTAAATTTAATGAAATAATAATAAAATTATTTAATATTAAATAAAAAAATATTATTATTATCCGAATTAATCCATATCCTCCTAATTTTAATATAATAGCTGCTAAAATTATTGAACCAAAAAAAGGAGCCTCAACATGAGCTTTTAATAGTCAATTATGAATTAAAAATATAGGAATTTTAATTAAAAATCTTAACAATAAATAAATTAATATAAATTTTGATAAATTTAATAATTTTAATTCTATAATTAAAAATCTTAAACTATTTATCTTTATTTTTAAATATACAATAATAATAAATATAGGTAAAGAAAAAAATAATGTATAAAATATTAATAAATATCTTGATAAAATTTTAAATTTTCCATAACTTCAATTTAAAATTAAATAATAAATTATTAAAAGTCTAATTTCAAATATGTAATAAAATAATAAAAAATTTATTGATATAAAATTTAAAATCATAATTAAAGATATCAAATTTAATAAAATTAAACATTTATTTAATAAAATTTCAAATTTTAAATTTATAATAATTAATCTTATAATTCAAAAAATTAAAATTACTAATCTAAAAGAATATAAATTAAACCTAAATCTAAAATTTATTAATCATCAATTTAAATATCTTAATTTTATAAATATAAAAATTCTATATATAAATATTAATCTTCTAATAAAATATAAATTACAATTTAAAATTAAATAAAATAAATAAAATATTAAAAATATTAATTCTATTAACATACTAGATTAATAAATTCAATTTTTTGATGACCAAAAGAAAATCTAAACCTTACTATTAATGATAAACCTAAAATTGCTTCACAAACTGATAAAATTAAATAAATTAAATAAATTCATAAATTTATATAATTAAAAAATATAATAAAAAATAAAATTGAAATAACTATATATTCAATTATAATTAAAAAAGATAAAAAATTATTATAAAATGAAATTAAAATTAATATAAAAATTAAAATAAATAAAAAAAATTCAATTATAATAAATTTATATAAATTTTAAATTTATATAAATTTCAAAAAAATTATTATAAAATATTTATAATTCCCAAAATTATTGTTTTATTTAAACTACTTTTTGAAATTTATTAGTTATATAGTTTAAATAAAAACATTAATTTTGTAAATTAAAATTAAAAATATATTTTTATAACTAAAATTAATGAAAATATATTTGTTATTTTATATATTAATAATTTTATTTTTTCCTCTATTAATTTTTTTAATATTTATAAATTTATATTATTATAATATTTTTTTAAACCCAATTAAACAAATAATCTCTTTAATTATTTATACAATTTTATTGAGTATATATATATATATATATATATGTTCTTATTTATATTCTATATTAATTTTAATTATTTATATCAGAGGAGTAATAATTTTATTTTCCTATTTTATTAGCTTATTAAATATTAATATAAAAAATAATTTTAAAATAATAATTTTTTTAATTTTTATACTAATTTTAATAATTTTTATTATTTATTATTTAATAAATAATTTAAATATTAAATTATTTAATAATAATTTAATATATACAAAATTTATAAAAATTTATTATTTATATTTTTATTCAAATATTAATTTTTTATTAATTTTAATTTTATTTTTAGTAAATATATTATATATAAGATTTAAAATTTGTTTTTTTAAAAAAAAAACTTTACGAAAAATTTAATGAAAAAAAAAATATTTATTAATTATTTTAAAAAAAATGATTTATTAAAAATTATAATTTTATCAATTATAAAATTACCTACTCCTTTAAGAATTAATATATGATGAAATTTTGGATCAATTTTAGGATTATTCTTAATAATTCAAATCATTTCAGGATTTTTATTATCTATACATTATTGTCCTAATATTGATTATGCATTTAATAGAATTATTCATATTATAAAAGATGTAAATTGAGGATGATTAATACGATTAATTCATATAAATGGAGCCTCATTTTATTTTATTATTATATATATTCATATTAGACGAAATTTATATTATAATTCATTTAAATTAAATAATGTTTGAATAATTGGTGTAACTATTTTATTTTTATCAATAGGAACAGCTTTTCTAGGTTATGTATTACCTTGAGGTCAAATATCATTTTGAGGTGCAACTGTAATTACAAATTTATTATCAGCTATTCCATACATCGGATTAATTTTAGTTGAATGAATTTGAGGAGGATTCTCAATTAATAATGCCACTTTAAATCGATTTTTTTCTATTCATTTTATTTTACCATTAATTATTTTATTTATAGTTTTAATTCATTTATATTTTCTTCATTTAAAAGGATCAAATAATCCTTTAGGAATAAATAGAAAATTTTATATAATAAATTTTCATCCATATTTTTCTATTAAAGATACATTAGGTTTCATAATTATTTTATTAATATTTTTTTTCTTAATTTTTCAATATCCATATTATCTAAGTGACCCAGATAATTTCAAACCTGCTGATTCAATAGTAACCCCAAACCATATTAAACCTGAATGATACTTTTTATTTGCTTACTCAATTTTACGAGCAATTCCTAATAAATTAGGAGGAGTGATCGCTTTAATTTTATCAATTATAATTTTATATATTATACCATTTTATACAAATTATTTAATAAAAACTTTAAAATTTTATCCAATAAGAAAATTTTTTTATTGAATATTTATTAATAATTTTATTTTATTAACTTGATTAGGAAGTCAATTAATTGAATATCCTTTTATTCAATTAAATAATTTATTTACTTTTACATATTTTTTATATTTCTTAATTTATCCATTTTTAAATATTATATGAGATAAAATTATTTTTAGAAAATAAGTTAATGAACTTGAATAAGTATATGTTTTGAATACATAATATAGAAATAATTTTTTCTATTAACTTTTTATAAATATAAAAATTTCTTTTAAAAAATAAATATTTATTAAATAAATTAAAGTAATAATTAAAAAATCAGTTCAACATATATATATTAATTTATCATAACGAATTCGTGGTAAAATTCTTCGAATTCATAATAAAATAATTAATTGAATTATATAAAATAAAATAAATTTAATTGACCAAAAATTAAAACCAAAAAATATAAAAATTAAAATTATTCTTATAAATATTATTCTTCTATATTCAGCTAAAAAAATTAATGTAAATAATCTTCTATAATATTCTACATTAAATCCAGAAACTAATTCAGATTCTCCCTCAATTAAATCAAAAGGTGTTCGATTTAATTCAATTAATATTCTAATTAAAAATATTAAATAAATAGGAAAAATTAAAAAAATAAATTTAATATTAAATTGAAAATTAATTATTTCATAAAATGAATAATTTTCAATTAATAATATAAAAATAAATATTATTAAAAATAACCTAATTTCAAAAGAAATTATTTGAACAATAGAACGTAATGATCCTAATATAGAATAATTATTATTTGAAGATCAACCAATAAATATAATTGGATAAACTCTTAAACCTAAAATTAAAATTATAAAAATTATTCTAAAATTAAATATATTTATTAATCAAGGATAAATTAATCATAAAATTATTGAAAAAAAAAATATTAATATAGGATTAATTAAATATATAAATTTATAAATAAAAACTATTATAATTTCTTTTCTTAATAATTTCAAAGCATCTCTAAAAGGTTGTAATAACCCTTTAAAACCAACTTTATTAGGTCCTTTACGATTATGAATATATCTTAAAATTTTTCGTTCTAATAAAGTTAAAAAAGCTACTCTAATTAAGATTATTAAAATTAAAAATAAAAAATTTAATAATTTATAAATAATTATTATTTCATATAATTTATTAATTATATATTATTTAAATTCTAAATTTAATGCACTAATTTGCTAAAATAATATTAAATAATATATTTATGAATATATTAATTAAATTTATAATTAAAAATATTTTATTATTTTAGTCCTTTCGTACAAAAAATAATTATCTTATTATAGATAGAAACCGATCTGACTTACGTCGATCTGAACTCAAATCATGTAAGATTTTAAAAGTCGAACAGACTTAAATTTTAAATATCTACATTTAAATTATATCTTAATTCAACATCGAGGTCGCAATCATCTTTTTTAATATGATCTATAAAAAGATATTACGCTGTTATCCCTAAAGTAATTTAATTTAAAAATTAATAATATTAGTTCTTTAAATTTTCTATAATTATAGATTTTAAATATTAAAGTTTTATAAATTTAATTATCCTCCCAATAAAATATTATTTTTTATATAAAAATTCAAAATAATTTAATATATAAAAATAATATAAAATTTTATAGGGTCTTATCGTCCCATAATAATATTTAAGAATTTTTACTTAAAATTTAATTTTAATAATTATATAAGAGACAGTATATATTTCATTAATTCTTTCATTCCAGCCTTTAATTAAAAGACAATTGATTATGCTACCTTTGTACAGTCAATTATACTGCAGCCATTCAAATATTTCATTGGGCAGATTGACTTAAAATTATTATTCTATAAGCCATGTTTTTGATAAACAGGTGAATATATTTAACTTGCCAAGTTCCTTAAATATATATATATATATATATATATATATATATAATTTATAATTTTTTATTACTCATTTAATCATTATAATATTTTTCTATATATTTAAAAAATTTTTTTATTAAAAATTTATATTTAATTTTAAATTTTTTTATTTTTTAACTATTAAATTATTAAATATTTTAAATTAATTTCAAATTATATGAATATAAAATTATAAATAAATTATTAATAAATTATAAATTTAAATTTATAGTTTATCCCATAAATTTTTTATATAAATTATTTATTAAAATAAAAAATATTAAAATAAATAAATTTATATATAAATTAAATTTATTTCATAAAAAAACTAGATATTAATAAATTCGAATAACGTTTAATTTCTAAAAATAAATTTATAATATTAATACAATAATAAAAATAATTTATTTTTAGCTCTTTTATTTTCGAGATAAATAATTATTATTAAATTAAATTAATTAACCCTGATACAAAAGGTAAAAAATTAATTTCTACTTTTAAAAATTTATATTTATTTCATTTACATTACTTTAAATTATAATTTAATAAATTTTTTCAAAAATAATACTTAAACATAAAAATTTTATTAAAATTTTAATAAATATAAATTATATAATTAATAAAAATAATAATAATAATTTAAATTAAAATTTTAATAAATAAATTAATCTATTCAATGTAAATGAATTATTTTAGAATTAAACTAAAATTTTAATTCTAAGAACACTTTCCAGTACACTTACTCTGTTACGACTTACTCCACTTATAATGAAATTGACGGGCAATTTGTACACTTAAAATTTTAATTTCAATTTAATTAATTAATTAAATTTACTATCAAATTCTATTTCAAATTAATCTTAAAAATAATTATTCAAAAATTAATTTTTTTGTAACTCATTTTATCTTAAATATACTACATTTTGATTTGAATTATTATTTAATTAAATATTTAAATTTAAATATTTATATAAAATTTTTAAACAACAATACATAAATTCAATTTAAGTTTTTCTTAACGTGGATTATCAAATTAATAAACAAGTTTCCCTAATTAAATTTTTAAGCCGCCAAATTATTTAATTTTAATGATTTACATTTAATTATTAATTTATATTTTAATTTCTATAATAGGGTATCTAATCCTAGTTTTAATTCAAAATTTATAAATAAATTTATTAATTAAATTTAACTATTAAATTAAATTATTAATATTTCACCATAAATTTAATTATTTAATTAATTATATATATATATATATATATTTATATATATATATATATATATATATATATATATATATATATTAATAAAATTTATTAAAAATTATAAATAAATAAATTATAGATATTAGTTTAACCGCTATTGCTGGCACTAAATTTATCTCTATTAAAATTAATTCCCGAATTTAATTTTCATTAATTGTTTCAGATTTATATATTAATTTATATTTACTTTTTAATAATTTATATATATATATAATTAATATAATTATTTAATAAACTATAATTAAATTTTCACAATTTAATTTAAAACTGAACAGTTTAGAATTACTGAATAGTTTTTTAATCAAATCTAATTTTGATTATTTGAATTTTTGTTGTTTTCATGTAATGTAATATTTATCATACAAAATTAATATAATTTTATTCTTATCACAATTTAAAAACTGAACAGTTTAGGATTACTGAATAGTTTTTTAATCAAATCTAATTTTGATTATTTGAATTTTTGTTGTTTTCATGTAATGTAATATTTATCATACAAAATTAATATAATTTTATTCTTATCACAATTTAAAACTGAACAGTTTAGGATTACTGAATAGTTTTTTAATCAAATCTAATTTTGATTATTTGAATTTTTGTTGTTTTCATGTAATGTAATATTTATCATACAAAATTAATATAATTTTATTCTTATCACAATTTAAAACTGAACAGTTTAGAATTACTGAATAGTTTTTTAATCAAATCTAATTTTGATTATTTGAATTTTTGTTGTTTTCATGTAATGTAATATTTATCATACAAAATTAATATAATTTTATTCTTATCACAATTTAAAACTGAACAGTTTAGGATTACTGAATAGTTTTTTAATCAAATCTAATTTTGATTATTTGAATTTTTGTTGTTTTCATGTAATGTAATATTTATCATACAAAATTAATATAATTTTATCTTATCACAATTTAAAACTGAACAGTTTAGGATTACTGAATAGTTTTTTAATCAAATCTAATTTTGATTATTTGAATTTTTGTTGTTTTCATGTAATGTAATATTTATCATACAAAATTAATATAATTTTATTCTTATCACAATTTAAAACTGAACAGTTTAGGATTACTGAATAGTTTTTTAATCAAATCTAATTTTGATTATTTGAATTTTTGTTGTTTTCATGTAATGTAATATTTATCATACAAAATTAATATAATTTTATTCTTATCACAATTTAAAACTGAACAGTTTAGGATTACTGAATAGTTTTTTTAATCAAAATTAGATTTGATTATTTGAATTTTTGTTGTTTTCAATGTAATGTAATATTTATCATACAAAATTAATATAATTTTATTCTTATCACAATTTAAAACTGAACAGTTTAGGATTACTGAATAGTTTTTTAATCAAATCTAATTTTGATTATTTGAATTTTTGTTGTTTTCATGTAATGTAATATTTATCATACAAAATTAATATAATTTTATTCTTATCACAATTTAAAACTGAACAGTTTAGGATTACTGAATAGTTTTTTAATCAAATCTAATTTTGATTATTTGAATTTTTGTTGTTTTCATGTAATGTAATATTTATCATACAAAATTAATATAATTTTATTCTTATCACAATTTAAAACTGAACAGTTTAGGATTACTGAATAGTTTTTTAATCAAATCTAATTTTGATTATTTGAATTTTTGTTGTTTTCATGTAATGTAATATTTATCATACAAAATTAATATAATTTTATTCTTATCACAATTTAAAACTGAACAGTTTAGGATTACTGAATAGTTTTTTAATCAAATCTAATTTTGATTATTTGAATTTTTGTTGTTTTCATGTAATGTAATATTTATCATACAAAATTAATATAATTTTATTCTTATCACAATTTAAAACTGAACAGTTTAGGATTACTGAATAGTTTTTTAATCAAATCTAATTTTGATTATTTGAATTTTTGTTGTTTTCATGTAATGTAATATTTATCATACAAAATTATATTAATTTTATTCTTATCACAATTTAATTTAAAACTGAACAGTTTAGGATTACTGAATAGTTTTTTAATCAAATCTAATTTTGATTATTTGAATTTTTGTTGTTTTCATGTAATGTAATATTTATCATACAAAATTAATATAATTTTATTCTTATCACAATTTAAAACTGAACAGTTTAGGATTATTGAATAGTTTTTAATCAAATCTAATTTTGATTATTTGAATTTTTGTTGTTTTCATGTAATGTAATATTTATCATACAAAATTAATATAATTTTATTCTTATCACAATTTAATTTAAAACTGAACAGTTTAGGATTACTGAATAGTTTTTTAATCAAATCTAATTTTGATTATTTGAATTTTTGTTGTTTTCATGTAATGTAATATTTATCATACAAAATTAATATAATTTTATTCTTATCACAATTTAAAACTGAACAGTTTAGGATTATTGAATAGTTTTTTAATCAAATCTAATTTTGATTATTTGAATTTTTGTTGTTTTCATGTAATGTAATATTTATCATACAAAATTAATATAATTTTATTCTTATCACAATTTAATTTAAAACTGAACAGTTTAGGATTACTGAATAGTTTTTTTAATCAAATCTAATTTTGATTATTTGAATTTTTGTTGTTTTCATGTAATGTAATATTTATCATACAAAATTAATATAATTTTATTCTTATCACAATTTAATTTAAAAACTGAACAGTTTAGGATTACTGAATAGTTTTTTTAATCAAATCTAATTTTGATTATTTGAATTTTTGTTGTTTTCATGTAATGTAATATTTATCATACAAAATTAATATAATTTTATTCTTATCACAATTTAATTTAAAACTGAACAGTTTAGGATTACTGAATAGTTTTTTAATCAAATCTAATTTTGATTATTTGAATTTTTGTTGTTTTCATGTAATGTAATATTTATCATACAAAATTAATATAATTTTATTCTTATCACAATTTAATTTAAAACTGAACAGTTTAGGATTACTGAATAGTTTTTTAATCAAATCTAATTTTGATTATTTTGAATTTTTGTTGTTTTCATGTAATGTAATATTTATCATACAAAATTAATATAATTTTTATTCTTATCACAATTTAATTTAAAACTGAACAGTTTAGGATTACTGAATAGTTTTTTAATCAAATCTAATTTTGATTATTTGAATTTTTGTTGTTTTCATGTAATGTAATATTTATCATACAAAATTATATTAATTTTATTCTTATCACAATTTAAAACTGAACAGTTTAGGATTACTGAATAGTTTTTTAATCAAATCTAATTTTGATTATTTGAATTTTTGTTGTTTTCATGTAATGTAATATTTATCATACAAAATTAATATAATTTTATTCTTATCACAATTTAATTTAAAACTGAACAGTTTAGGATTACTGAATAGTTTTTTAATCAAATCTAATTTTGATTATTTGAATTTTTGTTGTTTTCATGTAATGTAATATTTATCATACGAAAATTAATATAATTTTATTCTTATCACAATTTAATTTAAAACTGAACAGTTTAGGATTACTGAATAGTTTTTAATCAAATCTAATTTTGATTATTTGAATTTTTGTTGTTTTCATGTAATGTAATATTTATCATACAAAATTAATATAATTTTATTCTTATCACAATTTAATTTAAAACTGAACAGTTTAGGATTACTGAATAGTTTTTTAATCAAATCTAATTTTGATTATTTGAATTTTTTGTTGTTTTCATGTAATGTAATATTTATCATACAAAATTAATATAATTTTATTCTTATCACAATTTAAAACTGAACAGTTTAGGATTACTGAATAGTTTTTTAATCAAATCTAATTTTGATTATTTGAATTTTTGTTGTTTTCATGTAATGAATACAGAAGAATATTAAATTTAGCTTAGGAAATTAAATTTAATGAATATAGAAGAATATTAAATTTAACTTAGGAAATTAAATTTAATGAATATAGAAAAATATTAAATTTAGCTTAGGAAATTAAATTTAATGAATACAGAAAAACATTAAATTTAGCTTAGGAAATTAAATTTAATGAATACAGAAGAATATTAAATTTAGCTTAGGAAATTAAATTTAATGAATACAGAAAAACATTAAATTTAGCTTAGGAAATTAAATTTAATGAATACAGAAGAATATTAAATTTAGCTTAGGAAATTAAATTTAATGGATACAGAAGAATATTAAATTTAGCTTAGGAAATTAAATTTAATGAATATAGAAAAATATTAAATTTAGCTTAGGAAATTAAATTTAATGAATACAGAAGAATATTAAATTTAGCTTAGGAAATTAAATTTAATGAATACAGAAGAATATTAAATTTAGCTTAGGAAATTAAATTTAATGAATACAGAAGAATATTAAATTTAGCTTAGGAAATTAAATTTAATGAATACAGAAGAATATTAAATTTAGCTTAGGAAATTAAATTTAATGAATACAGAAGAATATTAAATTTAGCTTAGGAAATTAAATTTAATGAATACAGAAGAATATTAAATTTAGCTTAGGAAATTAAATTTAATGAATACAGAAGAATATTAAATTTAGCTTAGGAAATTAAATTTAATGAATACAGAAGAATATTAAATTTAGCTTAGGAAATTAAATTTAATGAATACAGAAGAATATTAAATTTAGCTTAGGAAATTAAATTTAATGAATATAGAAGAATATTAAATTTAGCTTATATATATATATATATATATATATATATATATATATATTTAGGATATTAGTTAAATTTATAATATTTAATTTGCATTTAAAAGTTAATATTTATATTATATCTAATATTTTATAAATATATAAATAAGCTAAGTTTAAGCTGTTAGGTTCATACCCTGAAAATAGATTAATAATCTTTTATATATATATATATATATATATATATAGTAATATGCCTGATAAAAGGAATATTTTGATGAAATATTTATGTAACAATAATTACTATTACTTATTTTATTATATTTATTAATTTTATTAATTCTCTAAAATTCAAAATTTTAAGTGCAATTACACTTAAATATAATTTAATTAATTAAATATTAACTTATAAGTTAAAAAAATATAATTATAAATTTATAAAGATAATTTTATTTTTTTTTTGAAAAAAATTTGTATTTTATTTATATTTATTATATTTATTTTTATTCAATTAATTAGTGATATTTTATTAAAATGATTATTAATTGAAATTTCTACAATTTTATTTATTTATTATATTAATTTTAAATCTTCAAATAAAATTATTAGAATCTATTATTTTAGAATTTCAATGATTAGAAGAATTTTTATAATTTTTTTATTAATTATATATTTTAATTTTATAATTATTGATAATTTAATATTTAATTTAATTTTACAATTAAATTTATTTTTAAAAATTGGAATTTTTCCTTTTAGATTTTTATTAATTTATATTTATAATAAATTAAATTGAAATGAAATTTTTATTATATCAACTTTAATAAAATTTTTACCTTCAATTTTTTTTATTGAATTAATTAATTTAAATAAATATTTAATTTATATTTTATTATTTAATAGAATTATTATTTCATTAATTTCTTTAAATTATTATTCTATTAAAAAAATTATTGCTTGTTCCTCAATTAATCAATCATTAATAATAATTTTAATATTATATATTAATAAAAAAATATTTTTATTTTATATAATTATATATATATTATTGTTATTTATATTAATTTATATATTTAATTTAATAAATATTAATAATAAATTTAATTTAATTAAAATTTTTCAATTTAATAAATTAAATTTAATTTATAGATTAATTATTTTTATATATAGAATATTACCTCCATTTACATCAATAATAATTAAATGAATATTTTTTTTTGAAATTTTAAATCAATATATTAATTTTATATATATAATTTTTATTATATCTTTTTCAATAATTTTAATAACTTGAAATTATTTCAATTTATCAAAATATTTAATTTATAATAATTTTTTAATAAAAAAAATTTATTTAAATAAATTTTTTAATTTATTAATTTTTATATTAATAATTTCTTTAAATCTATTTATAATTTTTTTATTTAATTTATATTAATTTTTAATAAATAAAATTTAAATCGTTAAATTTGCAATTTAATGTTTTTTTTAAACTATAAAAATTATTAGTATTAAAAGAATTTAAATCTTCAATAATAAATTTACAATTTATTTCTATATTTGAATATAATACTAAGATTTTAAGTTAATAAAACTTTTAATTTTCAAAATTAATAATATAATTAAAATTATAAATCTTAATAATAAAATGATTTTGTTCAACTAATCACAAAGATATTGGTATATTATATATTATTTTTGCTTTATGATCAGGAATAATTGGAACTTCAATAAGATTTATTATTCGGATAGAATTAAGTAATCCTGGTGAATGAATTATAAATGATCAAATTTATAATTCTTTAGTAACTGCTCATGCTTTTTTAATAATTTTTTTTATAGTTATACCTTTTATAATTGGAGGGTTTGGAAATTGATTAGTACCTTTAATATTAGGATGTCCTGATATAGCCTTTCCTCGAATAAATAATATTAGATTTTGATTACTTCCTCCATCATTATTTTTACTTTTATTAAGAAATTTATTTAATATTACTCCAGGAACAGGATGAACAGTTTATCCTCCATTATCATCATCAATATTTCATAATTCACCTTCAGTAGATTTAGCAATTTTTTCACTTCATATATCTGGAATTTCATCAATTATAGGTGCAATAAATTTTATAGTTACAATTATAATAATAAAGAATATTTCAATAAATTTTGATCAAATTAATTTATTTTCTTGATCAATTTTTATTACAGCAATTTTATTATTATTATCTTTACCAGTTTTAGCAGGTGCAATTACTATATTATTATTTGATCGAAATTTTAATACTTCTTTTTTTGACCCAATAGGAGGTGGTGATCCAATTTTATATCAACATTTATTTTGATTTTTTGGTCATCCTGAAGTTTATATTTTAATTTTACCAGGATTTGGACTAATTTCTCAAGTTATTATAAATGAAAGAGGTAAAAAAGAAATTTTTGGTAATATTGGTATAATTTATGCTATAATAGGAATTGGATTATTAGGATTTATTGTTTGAGCACATCATATATTTACTGTTGGATTAGATGTTGATACTCGAGCTTATTTCACTTCAGCCACAATAATTATTGCTGTTCCTACAGGAATTAAAGTATTTAGATGATTAGCTACTTATCATGGATCAAAATTAGAATTTTTTAATAACTCAATTATTTGAAGATTAGGTTTTATTTTTTTATTTACATTAGGAGGTTTAACTGGAATTATATTATCAAATTCCTCAATTGATATTATTATACATGATACATATTATGTTGTTGGACATTTTCATTATGTTTTATCTATAGGAGCTGTTTTTTCAATTATTTGTAGATTTATTCATTGATACCCATTAATTACAGGATTTATAATAAATAAAAATTGATTAAATATTCAATTTTTAATTATATTTATTGGTGTTAATATAACTTTTTTCCCTCAACATTTTTTAGGATTAATGGGTATACCACGTCGTTATTCAGATTATCCAGATTCTTATTATTGTTGAAATCTAATTTCTTCAATTGGATCAATTATTTCAGTAAATAGATTGTTTTTTTTAATTTTTATTATTTTAGAAAGAATAATTTCTAAACGATTAATTTTATTTAAATATAATAAATGTTCAATTGAATGATTAAATTACAACCCTCCTTTAAATCATTCTTACAATGAAATTCCTTTAATTAATTTATTTAAAAATTTTTAATATGGCAGAATTAGTGCAATGAATTTAAATTTCATTTATAAAGTTTTATAAACTTTTATTAAAAATTTCAACTTGACAAATATTTTTTTTTCAAGATTCAAATTCTTTATTTAATGATAATTTAATTTCATTTCATAATTTAACATTTATAATTATATTAATAATTATTACAATTTCTTTATATATTATAATAGATATTTTATTAAATAAATATACTAATCGATATTTATTAAAAAATCATACAATTGAAATTTTATGAACAATTATACCTATTATTGTATTAATATTTATTTGTTTCCCTTCTTTAAAGATTTTATATTATATTGATGAAATTTTTATTCCAATATTTACTATTAAATCTATTGGCCATCAATGATTTTGATCATATGAATATCCTGAATTTAATGACATTGAATTCGATTCTTATATAATTAATAATTTTGATTTAATAAATTTTCGTTTATTAGATGTTGATAATCGATTAATTATTCCAATAAATATAATTATTCGGTTAATTGTTACTTCATTTGATGTAATTCATTCATGAACAGTCCCATCTTTAGGAATTAAAATAGATGCAACACCTGGTCGTATTAATCAAATAAATTTATTTTGTTATCGTCCTGGAATTTATTATGGTCAATGTTCAGAAATTTGTGGAATAAATCATAGATTTATACCTATCGTTATTGAAAGAACTTCATTAAATAATTTTAATTATTGAATTAAATTTTTCTAAAGAATTAGTTAAATTATAACATTAGATTGTCAAACTAAAATTAATTAAGTAAATTATTTTTTTTAATCATTAGATGTCTGAATTTAAAGAATTGATTTTTTAAATCAAAATATAGTGTGATAAAATATACTTCTAATGAATAATTTATATATATAGTATATATATATATATATATATATATATATATATATATATATATATATATATATATATATATATATATTCAAAATTCTTTAATACCACAAATAAGACCAATAATATGAATTATAATTTTTCTTTTTAGATTAATAAATTTATTTATATTTATATTTTTAATAAATTCAATATATTTAAAATTAAAATTTAATTACATATTTAATTATAATATAAAAAAATGAAAATGAAATTGATAATAAGATTATTTGAAAGATTTGATCCAATAATTAATATATTTTTATCATTTAATTGATTTATAATATTTATCCCTTTAATATTTTTTTTTTATTTATATTGATTAATTCCTAGACGAATTAATATTATTTTAATTAAAATAATAAATATTATATTTGAAGAATTTAAATTAATTTCTTCAAAAAAATATCAATCAAATATTTTAATTTTTATAAGATTATTTTTTTATTTAATATTAATAAATTTATTAAGTTTAATACCTTATATTTTTACAATTACAAGTCATATATCATTTAATTTATCTTTATCATTAAGTTTATGATTTAGATTTATAATTTATATAATTTATAAAACACCAAAAAATTTTTTTATTCATTTAGTTCCATTAAATACACCATTTATATTAATACATTTTATAGTATTAATTGAATTAATTAGAAATTTAATTCGTCCATGAACTTTATCAATTCGTTTAACAGCTAATTTAATTGCAGGACATTTATTATTAATTTTATTAGGAAGATTTATAAATAATTTCATTTATATTATTCCTTTAATAATTATTCCTCAAAATCTATTATTAATTTTAGAAATTTCTATATCTTTAATTCAAGCCTATGTATTCTCAATTTTAAGAATTTTATATTTTTCAGAATCTAAAATATAATGATAATTTCTAATCATCCATTTCATCTAGTAACATTAAGACCTTGACCTTTATTTATATCTTTAAGTTTACTTAATTTTTTATTAAGAACAATTATATGAATATATATAATAAATTATTTATTAATAATTTATAATTTTTTAATTATAATTTTATGTATAATTCAATGATGACGAGATGTAATTCGAGAAAGAACATTTCAAGGAATACATACTTTTATAGTAATAAAATTTTTAAAATTTAGAATAATCTTATTTATTATTTCTGAATTATTCTTTTTTATTTCCTTTTTTTGAACTTATTTTCATATATCTATTTCTCCTGATTTTGAAATTGGTCAATTATGACCTCCAAAAATAATTAATTATTTTAATCCTTATGATATTCCTTTACTAAATTCAATTATTTTAATTTCATCAGGATTAACTGTAACATGAAGTCATCATAGATTATTAAATAAAAATTATAAAAATACTTTAATTAGATTATTTTTAACAATTATTTTAGGAATTTATTTTTCAATACTTCAAATATTTGAATATCTAGAATCTTCATTTTGTTTAAATGATAGAGTTTATGGATCAATTTTTTTTATATCAACAGGATTTCATGGATTACATATTATTATTGGAACTTCAATATTATTAATTGTTTTTATTCGTTTAATAAAAAATCATTTCTCATCTATTCATAATTTTAATTTTGAATCTTCATTATGATATTGACATTTTGTTGATGTAATTTGATTATTTTTATATATTTTTATCTATTGATGAATATATTATATAAATAGTATAAATATATTACATTTAATTTCCAATTAAAAAATTTTTATAATAAAATAATTTATATAATTTATTTAACTTTATATATAATTTTAATTATATTAATTTGTTTATTAATTTATTTTATAAATTTATTTATCTCAATAGTAAAATTTAAAAATATTGAAAAAAAAAATTCATTTGAATGTGGATTTAACCCTATTTCAAAATCAAATATTCCTTTTTCCTTACCTTTTTATATAATCTCATTAATATTTTTAATTTTTGATGTAGAAATTATTTTATTATTACCAATAATTTTTTATCTAAATTATTTAAACTTTATCATTATTTATTTTATTTATACATTATTTTTAATTATTTTATTATTTACACTTTTATTTGAATATTTATTAGGATATTTAAATTGAATTTATTAATAATATATGGATTAATTAATCAAATTTTTAAGTCGAAATTAAATGTAAATATTTACTTCATATATATATATATATATATATATATATATATATATATATATATAATTAATTGAAGCCAAAATAGAGGCAAATTATTGTTAATAATTATAATGAATATAAATTCCAATTAATAAAATATTTAAAATTAAAGCTTCTAACTTTAAAATAAGATTAAAATCTTATATTTTTTTTTATATAGTTTATTTAAAACATTATATTTTCAATATAAAATTAATAATTATTTTATTTATAAATATTTAAAAAATATAAATTTTCCTTAATATTTTCAATATTAAACTCTAAATAAGCTATTTAAAT
>CAJRBH010000181.1:0-48349 GCA_907165295.1 Nomada fabriciana | reverse complement strand
ATATCACGTATTTGTGCCACTTATCGATAGAATGAACGATTGCGATGGCTGGGAAATGAATCCTTACCTTCCGTCGATGCAGGACGCTTGGAAACATCGAATATCATGCATTTGGCCAATTATCGATAGAATGAACGATTGCGATGACTGGGACGTGAATCCTTACCTTCCGTCGATGCAGGACGCTTGGAAACATCGAATATCACGTATTTGTGCCAATTATCGATAGAATGAACGATTGCGATGGCTGGGAAGTGAATCCTTACATTCCGTCGATGCAGGACGCTTGGAAACATCGAATATCACGTATTTGTGCCAATAATCGATAGAATGAACGATTGCGATGGCTGGGAAGTGAATCCTTACATTCCGTCGATGCAGGACGCTTGGAAACATCGAATATCACGTATTTGTGCCACTTATCGATAGAATGAACGATTGCGATGGCTGGGAAATGAATCCTTACCTTCCGTCGATGCAGGACGCTTGGAAACATCGAATATCACGTATTTGTGCCAATTATCGATAGAATGAACGATTGCGATGGCTGGGAAGTGAATCCTTACATTCCGTCGATGCAGGACGCTTGGAAACATCGAATATCACGTATTTGTGCCAATAATCGATAGAATGAACGATTGCGATGGCTGGGAAGTGAATCCTTACATTCCGTCGATGCAGGACGCTTGGAAACATCGAATATCACGTATTTGTGCCACTTATCGATAGAATGAACGATTGCGATGGCTGGGAAATGAATCCTTACCTTCCGTCGATGCAGGACGCTTGGAAACATCGAATATCACGTATTTGTGCCAATTATCGATAGAAAGAACGACTGCGAGGGCTGGGAAATGAATCCTTACCTTCCGTCGATGCAGGACGCTTGGAAACATCGAATATCACGTATTTGTGCCAATTATCGATAGAAAGAACGACTGCGAGGGCTGGGAAGTTAATCCTTAACTTCCGTCGGTGCACGACGCTTGGAAACATCGAATATCACGTATTTGTGCCAATTATCGATAGAAAGAACGACTGCGAGGGCTGGGAATTTAATCCTTAACTTCCGTCGATGCAGGACGCTTGGAAACATAGAATATCACGTATTTGTGCCAATTATCGATAGAATGAACGATTCCGATGGCTGGGAAGTTAATCCTTAACTTCCGTCGATGCAGGACGCTTGGAAACATCGAATATCACGTATTTGTGCCAATTATCGATAGAATGAACGATTGCGATGGCTGGGAAATGAAACCTTACCTTCCGTCGATGCAGGACGCTTGGAAACATCGAATATCACGTATTTGTGCCAATTATCGATAGAAAGAACGACTGCGAGGGCTGGGAAGTTAATCCTTAACTTCCGTCGATGCAGGGCGCTTGGAAACATCGAATATCACGTATTTGTGCCAATTATCGATAGAATGAACGATTCCGATGGCTGGGAAGTGAATACGTACCTTCCGTCGATGCAGGACGCTTTGAAATATCGAATATCACGTATTTGTGCCAATTATCGATAGAATGAACGATTGCGATGGCTGGGAAGTGAATCCTTACCTTCCGTCGATGCAGGACGCTTTGAAATATCGAATATCACGTATTTGTGCCAATTATCGATAGAATGAACGATTGCGATGGCTGGGAAGTGAATCCTTACCTTCCGTCGATGCAGGACGCTTGGAAACATCGAATATCACGTATTTGTGCCAATTATCGATAGAATGAACGATTCCGATGGCTGGGAAGTGAATACGTACCTTCCGTCGATGCAGGACGCTTGGAAACATCGAATATCATGCATTTGTGCCAATTATCGATAGAATGAACGATTGCGATGGCTGGGAAGTGACTCCTTACCTTCCGTCGATGCAGGACGCTTGGAAACATCGAATATCACGTATTTGTGCCAATTATCGATAGAATGAACGATTCCGATGGCTGGGAAGTGAATACGTACCTTCCGTCGATGCAGGACGCTTGGAAACATCGAATATCACGTATTTGTGCCAATTATCGATAGAAAGAACGACTGCGACGGCTGGGAAGTTAATCCTTAACTTCCGTCGGTGCACGACGCTTGGAAACATCGAATATCACATATTTGTGCCAATTATCGATAGAATGAACGATTCCGATGGCTGGGAAGTGAATACGTACCTTCCGTCGATGCAGGACGCTTGGAAACATCGAATATCATGCATTTGGCCAATTATCGATAGAATGAACGATTGCGATGGCTGGGAAGTGAATCCTTACCT
Source organism: Nomada fabriciana (assembly GCA_907165295.1). Taxonomy (NCBI): domain Eukaryota; kingdom Metazoa; phylum Arthropoda; class Insecta; order Hymenoptera; family Apidae; genus Nomada; species Nomada fabriciana. The sequence goes on along the minus strand of CAJRBH010000181.1, from coordinate 46,082 downwards.
TCCGTCGATGCAGGACGCTTGGAAACATCGAATATCACGTATTTGTGCCAATTATCGATAGAATGAACGATTGCGATGGCTGGGAAGTGAATCCTTACATTCCGTCGATGCAGGACGCTTGGAAACATCGAATATCACGTATTTGTGCCAATAATCGATAGAATGAACGATTGCGATGGCTGGGAAGTGAATCCTTACATTCCGTCGATGCAGGACGTTTGGAAACATCGAATATCACGTATTTGTGCCAATAATCGATAGAATGAACGATTGCGATGGCTGGGAAGTGAATCCTTACATTCCGTCGATGCAGGACGCTTGGAAACATCGAATATCACGTATTTGTGCCACTTATCGATAGAATGAACGATTGCGATGGCTGGGAAATGAATCCTTACCTTCCGTCGATGCAGGACGCTTGGAAACATCGAATATCACGTATTTGTGCCAATTATCGATAGAAAGAATGACTGCGAGGGCTGGGAAGTTAATCCTTAACTTCCGTCGATGCAGGACGCTTGGAAACATCGAATATCACGTATTTGTGCCACTTATCGATAGAATGAACGATTGCGATGGCTGGGAAATGAATCCTTACCTTCCGTCGATGCAGGACGCTTGGAAACATCGAATATCACGTATTTGTGCCAATTATCGATAGAATGAACGATTGCGATGGCTGGGAAATGAATCCTTACCTTCCGTCGATGCAGGACGCTTGGAAACATCGAATATCACGTATTTGTGCCAATTATCGATAGAATGAACGATTCCGATGGCTGGGAAGTTAATCCTTAACTTCCGTCGATGCAGGACGCTTGGAAACATCGAATATCACGTATTTGTGCCAATTATCGATAGAAAGAACGACTGCGAGGGCTGGGAAGTTAATCCTTAACTTCCGTCGATGCAGGGCGCTTGGAAACATCGAATATCACGTATTTGTGCCAATTATCGATAGAATGAACGATTCCGATGGCTGGGAAGTGAATACGTACCTTCCGTCGATGCAGGACGCTTTGAAATATCGAATATCACGTATTTGTGCCAATTATCGATAGAATGAACGATTGCGATGGCTGGGAAGTGAATCCTTACCTTCCGTCGATGCAGGACGCTTTGAAATATCGAATATCACGTATTTGTGCCAATTATCGATAGAATGAACGATTGCGATGGCTGGGAAGTGAATCCTTACCTTCCGTCGATGCAGGACGCTTGGAAACATCGAATATCACGTATTTGTGCCAATTATCGATAGAATGAACGATTCCGATGGCTGGGAAGTGAATACGTACCTTCCGTCGATGCAGGACGCTTGGAAACATCGAATATCATGCATTTGTGCCAATTATCGATAGAATGAACGATTGCGATGGCTGGGAAGTGAATCCTTACCTTCCGTCGATGCAGGACGCTTGGAAACATCGAATATCACGTATTTGTGCCAATTATCGATAGAATGAACGATTCCGATGGCTGGGAAGTGAATACGTACCTTCCGTCGATGCAGGACGTTTGGAAACATCGAATATCACGTATTTGTGCCAATTATCGATAGAATGAACGATTGCGATGGCTGGGAAATGAATCCTTACCTTCCGTCGATGCAGGACGCTTGGAAACATCGAATATCATGCATTTGGCCAATTATCGATAGAATGAACGATTGCGATGACTGGGAAGTGAATCCTTACCTTCCGTCGATGCAGGACGCTTGGAAACATCGAATATCACGTATTTGTGCCAATTATCGATAGAATGAACGATTGCGATGGCTGGGAAGTGAATCCTTACATTCCGTCGATGCAGGACGCTTGGAAACATCGAATATCACGTATTTGTGCCAATAATCGATAGAATGAACGATTGCGATGGCTGGGAAGTGAATCCTTACATTCCGTCGATGCAGGACGCTTGGAAACATCGAATATCACGTATTTGTGCCACTTATCGATAGAATGAACGATTGCGATGGCTGGGAAATGAATCCTTACCTTCCGTCGATGCAGGACGCTTGGAAACATCGAATATCATGCATTTGGCCAATTATCGATAGAATGAACGATTGCGATGACTGGGAAGTGAATCCTTACCTTCCGTCGATGCAGGACGCTTGGAAACATCGAATATCACGTATTTGTGCCAATTATCGATAGAATGAACGATTGCGATGGCTGGGAAGTGAATCCTTACATTCCGTCGATGCAGGACGTTTGGAAACATCGAATATCACGTATTTGTGCCACTTATCGATAGAATGAACGATTGCGATGGCTGGGAAATGAATCCTTACCTTCCGTCGATGCAGGACGCTTGGAAACATCGAATATCACGTATTTGTGCCAATTATCGATAGAAAGAACGACTGCGAGGGCTGGGAAGTTAATCCTTAACTTCCGTCGGTGCACGACGCTTGGAAACATCGAATATCACGTATTTGTGCCAATTATCGATAGAAAGAACGACTGCGAGGGCTGGGAAGTTAATCCTTAACTTCCGTCGGTGCACGACGCTTGGAAACATCGAATATCACGTATTTGTGCCAATAATCGATAGAATGAACGATTGCGATGGCTGGGAAGTGAATCCTTACATTCCGTCGATGCAGGACGCTTGGAAACATCGAATATCACGTATTTGTGCCAATTATCGATAGAAAGAACGACTGCGAGGGCTGGGAAGTTAATCCTTAACTTCCGTCGGTGCACGACGCTTGGAAACATCGAATATCACGTATTTGTGCCAATTATCGATAGAATGAACGATTGCGATGGCTGGGAAGTGAATCCTTACCTTCCGTCGATGCAGGACGCTTGGAAACATCGAATATCACGTATTTGTGCCAATTATCGATAGAATGAACGATTCCGATGGCTGGGAAGTGAATACGTACCTTCCGTCGATGCAGGACGCTTGGAAACATCGAATATCATGCATTTGTGCCAATTATCGATAGAATGAACGATTGCGATGGCTGGGAAGTGAATCCTTACCTTCCGTCGATGCAGGACGCTTGGAAACATCGAATATCACGTATTTGTGCCAATTATCGATAGAATGAACGATTCCGATGGCTGGGAAGTGAATACGTACCTTCCGTCGATGCAGGACGCTTGGAAACATCGAATATCATGCATTTGTGCCAATTATCGATAGAATGAACGATTGCGATGGCTGGGAAGTGACTCCTTACCTTCCGTCGATGCAGGACGCTTGGAAACATCGAATATCACGTATTTGTGCCAATTATCGATAGAATGAACGATTCCGATGGCTGGGAAGTGAATACGTACCTTCCGTCGATGCAGGACGCTTGGAAACATCGAATATCACGTATTTGTGCCAATTATCGATAGAAAGAACGACTGCGACGGCTGGGAAGTTAATCCTTAACTTCCGTCGGTGCACGACGCTTGGAAACATCGAATATCACATATTTGTGCCAATTATCGATAGAATGAACGATTCCGATGGCTGGGAAGTGAATACGTACCTTCCGTCGATGCAGGACGCTTGGAAACATCGAATATCATGCATTTGGCCAATTATCGATAGAATGAACGATTGCGATGGCTGGGAAGTGAATCCTTACCTTCCGTCGATGCAGGACGCTTGGAAACATCGAATATCACGTATTTGTGCCAATTATCGATAGAATGAACGATTGCGATGGCTGGGAAGTGAATCCTTACATTCCGTCGATGCAGGACGCTTGGAAACATCGAATATCACGTATTTGTGCCAATAATCGATAGAATGAACGATTGCGATGGCTGGGAAGTGAATCCTTACATTCCGTCGATGCAGGACGTTTGGAAACATCGAATATCACGTATTTGTGCCAATAATCGATAGAATGAACGATTGCGATGGCTGGGAAGTGAATCCTTACATTCCGTCGATGCAGGACGCTTGGAAACATCGAATATCACGTATTTGTGCCACTTATCGATAGAATGAACGATTGCGATGGCTGGGAAATGAATCCTTACCTTCCGTCGATGCAGGACGCTTGGAAACATCGAATATCACGTATTTGTGCCAATTATCGATAGAAAGAATGACTGCGAGGGCTGGGAAGTTAATCCTTAACTTCCGTCGATGCAGGACGCTTGGAAACATCGAATATCACGTATTTGTGCCACTTATCGATAGAATGAACGATTGCGATGGCTGGGAAATGAATCCTTACCTTCCGTCGATGCAGGACGCTTGGAAACATCGAATATCACGTATTTGTGCCAATTATCGATAGAATGAACGATTGCGATGGCTGGGAAATGAATCCTTACCTTCCGTCGATGCAGGACGCTTGGAAACATCGAATATCACGTATTTGTGCCAATTATCGATAGAATGAACGATTCCGATGGCTGGGAAGTTAATCCTTAACTTCCGTCGATGCAGGACGCTTGGAAACATCGAATATCACGTATTTGTGCCAATTATCGATAGAAAGAACGACTGCGAGGGCTGGGAAGTTAATCCTTAACTTCCGTCGATGCAGGGCGCTTGGAAACATCGAATATCACGTATTTGTGCCAATTATCGATAGAATGAACGATTCCGATGGCTGGGAAGTGAATACGTACCTTCCGTCGATGCAGGACGCTTTGAAATATCGAATATCACGTATTTGTGCCAATTATCGATAGAATGAACGATTGCGATGGCTGGGAAGTGAATCCTTACCTTCCGTCGATGCAGGACGCTTTGAAATATCGAATATCACGTATTTGTGCCAATTATCGATAGAATGAACGATTGCGATGGCTGGGAAGTGAATCCTTACCTTCCGTCGATGCAGGACGCTTGGAAACATCGAATATCACGTATTTGTGCCAATTATCGATAGAATGAACGATTCCGATGGCTGGGAAGTGAATACGTACCTTCCGTCGATGCAGGACGCTTGGAAACATCGAATATCATGCATTTGTGCCAATTATCGATAGAATGAACGATTGCGATGGCTGGGAAGTGAATCCTTACCTTCCGTCGATGCAGGACGCTTGGAAACATCGAATATCACGTATTTGTGCCAATTATCGATAGAATGAACGATTCCGATGGCTGGGAAGTGAATACGTACCTTCCGTCGATGCAGGACGTTTGGAAACATCGAATATCACGTATTTGTGCCAATTATCGATAGAATGAACGATTGCGATGGCTGGGAAATGAATCCTTACCTTCCGTCGATGCAGGACGCTTGGAAACATCGAATATCATGCATTTGGCCAATTATCGATAGAATGAACGATTGCGATGACTGGGAAGTGAATCCTTACCTTCCGTCGATGCAGGACGCTTGGAAACATCGAATATCACGTATTTGTGCCAATTATCGATAGAATGAACGATTGCGATGGCTGGGAAGTGAATCCTTACATTCCGTCGATGCAGGACGCTTGGAAACATCGAATATCACGTATTTGTGCCAATAATCGATAGAATGAACGATTGCGATGGCTGGGAAGTGAATCCTTACATTCCGTCGATGCAGGACGCTTGGAAACATCGAATATCACGTATTTGTGCCACTTATCGATAGAATGAACGATTGCGATGGCTGGGAAATGAATCCTTACCTTCCGTCGATGCAGGACGCTTGGAAACATCGAATATCATGCATTTGGCCAATTATCGATAGAATGAACGATTGCGATGACTGGGAAGTGAATCCTTACCTTCCGTCGATGCAGGACGCTTGGAAACATCGAATATCACGTATTTGTGCCAATTATCGATAGAATGAACGATTGCGATGGCTGGGAAGTGAATCCTTACATTCCGTCGATGCAGGACGCTTGGAAACATCGAATATCACGTATTTGTGCCACTTATCGATAGAATGAACGATTGCGATGGCTGGGAAATGAATCCTTACCTTCCGTCGATGCAGGACGCTTGGAAACATCGAATATCACGTATTTGTGCCAATTATCGATAGAAAGAACGACTGCGAGGGCTGGGAAGTTAATCCTTAACTTCCGTCGGTGCACGACGCTTGGAAACATCGAATATCACGTATTTGTGCCAATTATCGATAGAAAGAACGACTGCGAGGGCTGGGAATTTAATCCTTAACTTCCGTCGGTGCACGACGCTTGGAAACATCGAATATCACGTATTTGTGCCAATAATCGATAGAATGAACGATTGCGATGGCTGGGAAGTGAATCCTTACATTCCGTCGATGCAGGACGCTTGGAAACATCGAATATCACGTATTTGTGCCAATTATCGATAGAAAGAACGACTGCGAGGGCTGGGAAGTTAATCCTTAACTTCCGTCGGTGCACGACGCTTGGAAACATCGAATATCACGTATTTGTGCCAATTATCGATAGAAAGAACGACTGCGATGGCTGGGAAGTGAATCCTTACATTCCGTCGATGCAGGACGCTTGGAAACATCGAATATCACGTATTTGTGCCAATAATCGATAGAATGAACGATTGCGATGGCTGGGAAGTGAATCCTTACATTCCGTCGATGCAGGACGCTTGGAAACATCGAATATCACGTATTTGTGCCACTTATCGATAGAATGAACGATTGCGATGGCTGGGAAATGAATCCTTACCTTCCGTCGATGCAGGACGCTTGGAAACATCGAATATCACGTATTTGTGCCAATTATCGATAGAAAGAACGACTGCGAGGGCTGGGAAGTTAATCCTTAACTTCCGTCGATGCAGGACGCTTGGAAACATCGAATATCACGTATTTGTGCCACTTATCGATAGAATGAACGATTGCGATGGCTGGGAAATGAATCCTTACCTTCCGTCGATGCAGGACGCTTGGAAACATCGAATATCACGTATTTGTGCCAATTATCGATAGAAAGAACGACTGCGAGGGCTGGGAAGTTAATCCTTAACTTCCGTCGGTGCACGACGCTTGGAAACATCGAATATCACGTATTTGTGCCAATTATCGATAGAATGAACGATTCCGATGGCTGGGAAGTGAATACGTACCTTCCGTCGATGCAGGACGCTTGGAAACATCGAATATCATGCATTTGTGCCAATTATCGATAGAATGAACGATTGCGATGGCTGGGAAGGGAATCCTTACCTTCCGTCGATGCAGGACGCTTTGAAATATCGAATATCACGTATTTGTGCCAATTATCGATAGAATGAACGATTGCGATGGCTGGGAAGGGAATCCTTACCTTCCTCCGATGCAGGACGCTTAGAAACATCGAATATCACGTATTTGTGCCAATTATCGATAGAATGAACGATTGCGATGGCTGGGAAGTGAATCCTTACCTTCCGTCGATGCAGGACGCTTGGAAACATCGAATATCACGTATTTGTGCCAATTATCGATAGAATGAACGATTGCGATGGCTGGGAAGTGAATCCTTACATTCCGTCGATGCAGGACGCTTGGAAACATCGAATATCACGTATTTGTGCCAATAATCGATAGAATGAACGATTGCGATGGCTGGGAAGTGAATCCTTACATTCCGTCGATGCAGGACGCTTGGAAACATCGAATATCACGTATTTGTGCCACTTATCGATAGAATGAACGATTGCGATGGCTGGGAAATGAATCCTTACCTTCCGCCGATGCAGGACGCTTGGAAACATCGAATATCACGTATTTGTGCCAATTATCGATAGAAAGAACGACTGCGAGGGCTGGGAAGTTAATCCTTAACTTCCGTCGATGCAGGACGCTTGGAAACATCGAATATCACGTATTTGTGCCACTTATCGATAGAATGAACGATTGCGATGGCTGGGAAATGAATCCTTACCTTCCGTCGATGCAGGACGCTTGGAAACATCGAATATCACGTATTTGTGCCAATTATCGATAGAAAGAACGACTGCGAGGGCTGGGAAGTTAATCCTTAACTTCCGTCGGTGCACGACGCTTGGAAACATCGAATATCACGTATTTGTGCCAATTATCGATAGAATGAACGATTCCGATGGCTGGGAAGTGAATACGTACCTTCCGTCGATGCAGGACGCTTGGAAACATCGAATATCATGCATTTGTGCCAATTGTCGATAGAATGAACGATTGCGATGGCTGGGAAGGGAATCCTTACCTTCCGTCGATGCAGGACGCTTTGAAATATCGAATATCACGTATTTGTGCCAATTATCGATAGAAAGAACGACTGCGAGGGCTGGGAAGTTAATCCTTAACTTCCGTCGGTGCACGACGCTTGGAAACATCGAATATCACGTATTTGTGCCAATTATCGATAGAATGAACGATTCCGATGGCTGGGAAGTGAATACGTACCTTCCGTCGATGCAGGACGCTTGGAAACATCGAATATCATGCATTTGTGCCAATTGTCGATAGAATGAACGATTGCGATGGCTGGGAAGGGAATCCTTACCTTCCGTCGATGCAGGACGCTTTGAAATATCGAATATCACGTATTTGTGCCAATTATCGATAGAATGAACGATTGCGATGGCTGGGAAGGGAATCCTTACCTTCCGCCGATGCAGGACGCTTAGAAACATCGAATATCACGTATTTGTGCCAATTATCGATAGAATGAACGATTCCGATGGCTGGGAAGGGAATCCATACCTTCCGTCGATGCAGGACGCTTTGAAATATCGAATATCACATATTTGTGCCACTTATCGATAGAATGAACGATTGTGATGGCTGGGAAGTGAATCCTTACATTCCCTCGATGCAGGACGCTTGGAAACATCGAATATCACGTATTTGTGCCAATTATCGATAGAATGAACGATTGCGATGGCTGGGAAATGAATCCTTACCTTCCGTCGATGCAGGACGCTTGGAAACATCGAATATCACGTATTTGTGCCAATTATCGATAGAAAGAACGACTGCGAGGGCTGGGAAGTTAATCCTTAACTTCCGTCGATGCAGGACGCTTGGAAACATCGAATATCACGTATTTGTGCCAATTATCGATAGAATGAACGATTCCGATGGCTGGGAAGTGAATACGTACCTTCCGTCGATGCAGGACGCTTTGAAATATCGAATATCACGTATTTGTGCCAATTATCGATAGAATGAACGATTGCGATGGCTGGGAAGTGAATCCTTACCTTCCGTCGATGCAGGACGCTTTGAAATATCGAATATCACGTATTTGTGCCAATTATCGATAGAATGAACGATTGCGATGGCTGGGAAGTGAATCCTTACCTTCCGTCGATGCAGGACGCTTGGAAACATCGAATATCACGTATTTGTGCCAATTATCGATAGAAAGAACGACTGCGAGGTCTGGGAAGTTAATCCTTAACTTCCGTCGATGCAGGACGCTTGGAAACATCGAATATCACGTATTTGTGCCAATTATCGATAGAATGAACGATTCCGATGGCTGGGAAGTGAATACGTACCTTCCGTCGATGCAGGACGCTTGGAAACATCGATTATCATGCATTTGTGCCAATTATCGATAGAATGAACGATTCCGATGGCTGGGAAGTGAATACGTACCTTCCGTCGATGCAGGACGCTTTGAAATATCGAATATCACGTATTTGTGCCAATTATCGATAGAATGAACGATTGCGATGGCTGGGAAGTGAATCCTTACCTTCCGTCGATGCAGGACGCTTTGAAATATCGAATATCACGTATTTGTGCCAATTATCGATAGAATGAACGATTGCGATGGCTGGGAAGTGAATCCTTACCTTCCGTCGATGCAGGACGCTTTGAAATATCGAATATCACGTATTTGTGCCAATTATCGATAGAATGAACGATTGCGATGGCTGGGAAGTGAATCCTTACCTTCCGTCGATGCAGGACGCTTTGAAATATAGAATATCACGTATTTGTGCCAATTATCGATAGAATGAACGATTGCGATGGCTGGGAAGTGAATCCTTACCTTCCGTCGATGCAGGACGCTTGGAAACATCGAATATCACGTATTTGTGCCAATTATCGATAGAATGAACGATTCCGATGGCTGGGAAGTGAATACGTACCTTCCGTCGATGCAGGACGCTTTGAAATATCGAATATCACGTATTTGTGCCAATTATCGATAGAATGAACGATTGCGATGGCTGGGAAGTGAATCCTTACCTTCCGTCGATGCAGGACGCTTTGAAATATCGAATATCACGTATTTGTGCCAATTATCGATAGAATGAACGATTGCGATGGCTGGGAAGTGAATCCTTACCTTCCGTCGATGCAGGACGCTTGGAAACATCGAATATCACGTATTTGTGCCAATTATCGATAGAATGAACGATTGCGATGGCTGGGAAGGGAATCCTTACCTTCCGTCGATGCAGGACGCTTTGAAATATCGAATATCACGTATTTGTGCCAATTATCGATAGAATGAACGATTGCGTTGGCTGGGAAGGGAATCCTTACCTTCCTCCGATGCAGGACGCTTAGAAACATCGAATATCACGTATTTGTGCCAATTATCGATAGAATGAACGATTGCGATGGCTGGGAAGTGAATCCTTACCTTCCGTCGATGCAGGACGCTTGGAAACATCGAATATCACGTATTTGTGCCAATTATCGATAGAATGAACGATTCCGATGGCTGGGAAGTGAATACGTACCTTCCGTCGATGCAGGACGCTTGGAAACATCGAATATCACGTATTTGTGTCAATTATCGATAGAAAGAACGACTGCGACGGCTGGGAAGTTAATCCTTAACTTCCGTCGGTGCACGACGCTTGGAAACATCGAATATCACATATTTGTGCCAATTATCGATAGAATGAACGATTCCGATGGCTGGGAAGTGAATACGTACCTTCCGTCGATGCAGGACGCTTGGAAACATCGAATATCATGCATTTGTGCAAATTATCGATAGAATGAACGATTGCGATGGCTGGGAAGGGAATCCTTACCTTCCGTCGATGCAGGACGCTTTGAAATATCGAATATCACGTATTTGTGCCAATTATCGATAGAATGAACGATTGCGTTGGCTGGGAAGTGAATCCTTACATTCCGTCGATGCAGGACGCTTGGAAACATCGAATATCACGTATTTGTGCCAATAATCGATAGAATGAACGATTGCGATGGCTGGGAAGTGAATCCTTACCTTCCGTCGATGCAGGACGCTTGGAAACATCGAATATCACGTATTTGTGCCAATTATCGATAGAATGAACGATTCCGATGGCTGGGAAGTGAATACGTACCTTCCGTCGATGCAGGACGCTTTGAAATATCGAGTATCACGTATTTGTGCCAATTATCGATTGAATGAACGATTGCGATGGCTGGGAAGTGAATCCTTACCTTCCGTCGATGCAGGACGCTTTGAAATATCGAATATCACGTATTTGTGCCAATTATCGATAGAATGAACGATTGCGATGGCTGGGAAGTGAATCCTTACCTTTGTTACGTCCTAGGTAGGGCTCCGTAATAATTGACAGGACGTTTCTCGAAGTTGGTTGGATACGTCGCATTTTTTATCGTGACTAGTCCCTAGGGGCAGTCATCCTGTATCGGGACGTTAAGAAGTGTGGTTGGTTGTCGAGTGTGCGAGCCAGAGGTAGCGAGCGGATCTACCTCCTTCGTTTTAGGATATTATGGCTAGCACACATTGTTGGCGGTGGATGCGCGTAAATGAAGTAAAGAACACTGTGTCTAATGAACATGACAACTATATTCTATCACTTGGTAGTTACACTGGGTTACAAGATTTTAATTACAACTAACAACGCGATGTTACGCGGCTGCCTAAGCAGAACTGTTGGTGTGTACTCACTACGATTGACGTCGACTGTAGATTGATGTTACTCGGCTGACTCTCGGGTCAGAACTGACTATTTACTGACTACATACTGACTGCAGACTGTTCACTGAGCACGCACCGCGGTGGACTGACGACACTTGACTGCTGACACTTGAATGCTGACACTTGACTGCCGACTGCTGACTGCTCCGCTTATTTTATAGCAGTAATATGCTGATTGTGCAGTCTCGAAGAATGCTGACGCAGCTGGGAACGACCGTTGGCAACGGTTCCCGTACGTGCCTTATCTTTCGCAACGTGTGCATTCCTGAGTGGCAGTTGTTATCGCAATCGGAACGGATGCTGATGCGTCAATCTTTTGTGCAGTAACGAATGCTGACGCAGCTGGGAACGCCGTTGGTCAACGGTTCCCGTACGTGCCTTATCTTTTGCAACGTGTGCATTTATCTCCGTGGGAGCGGATGCTGACGCAGATGGGAACGCCGTTAGTCAACGGTTCCCGTACGTGCCTTATCTTTTGCAACGTGTGCATTCTTGAGTTGCATTTGTTATCGCCCTCGGAACGAATGCTGATGCGACGGTCTTATCGCACACGTGCAAGACAATGGAATCGTGATTATCTGACTCAGCACTCCTATGTTTAACGCTGAGTTAGCGTCTATACCTCTGCGCATGCACTTCCAGCAACGAGAGCTCAGTCTGTTGCGCGACTCTGAACGAGACGGCAGTGTTACGACATACATCAACGGTCGCGCTCCCTTTTTATCCTATATCACTCCGTGGTTCTTTGTGGTTACTCAAAAGGCTTTTCCCTTGATTTAAAGTAGTTTTAATTGAATAAATATATTTGAATTGCATCTTTTGAGCAATCATACGGAACATTAGAAACTCTGTGCAGCATAAGTGATTTTGTGATATCTGTGATTCCAGATGCCGAGTTCTGAGATAGCCGCACGGCGTTTCTTTTGGTGAGTGACTTTTACTTATTTTAAGTGATACGATGTAGACGAATCAGTATGTTCACAATTCAACGGCATTTTAACTGAATTTTATTGTAGTTCTTAATTGAGTCATAGTCATGGCAAAACTTGGAGTACATATAGAACGTGCTGATTCGTTTGAGGTCTATAAATAGAAATAGTTACGTTCCGGGCAGTCCCGGGACGTGACACCTTCCCCCTTGGGAAGCAAATTTCTGTAAGAAATTTGCTGAATGTCAGCTCGAAATGTTTCGCGCGTTGATTTCAACGATGATGTAGCAGGTGATGTCCCTCGGGCGCATTTTATCATGTGGTGTGATGTCGCGTAGCGGCTACTTCCTTCGAGCGACGAAATCGTGAACTCCAGACTGCGCTGATGAGTTGGAAACCGGGTGCGTTTCTTATTTCGTCGTTTCTTCTATGATGATGGTGTTCATCAATTTATGATTTTGCTTGTTGATTTTTGATCCAAGCCATGCTAGATACTTGTACTGGCGCGTATTATTTTTTGGAATATTTTCGCGATGAGTAACTCGATTTCCAGAATATTCGTTCCTTCCAACGTTGCCCATGTAAATATAGCATTCTTGATTATGGTGCTCAAGCTTGGATGATCCCTCAATCGGCTTGAAACGATCTCGAGGGTCAGTCTTGATGGCGATACATATCCTTGATTTTTGGAGAGTTTTATTTCTTTGAACTTTCTCAATGTTACCGTCCATGCGGCAATTTTTAACTTGATGGTGATTAACTTGATGGCGATGGCGCTTTTGATTTTGGAGAGTTTTATTACTTTGACCTCCCCCAATGTTACTGCTTTATTCAGTAATTTTTTAACTTGATGGCGATACCCGCCCTTGATTTTTGGAGAGTTATATTACCTTACCTCCCCCAATGTTACTGCTTGATATCAGTAACCATTTAACTTGATGGCGATTCCCGCCCTTGATTATGAAGAGTTTTATTACGATGACCTCCCCCAATGTTACTGCCTTATTCAGTAATTCTTTAACTTGATGGGGATATGCGCCCTTGATTTTTGGAGAGTTTTATTTCTTCGACCTCCCCCAATGTTACTTTCTTTACAGTAATTTTTTACCTTGATTCTTGACGCGTATCCCTCTTCTATTTCGGAATTCGCTGTATTACTTGATATGGCGTAGAGCATCTTTTGGGTATCGAGAGCCTCGAGTTTCTAAACCGTACACAAAATGTTCCCCATTCGGCGCGCATATGCGCGTAAGTGATGCTGGCTCCGTGGTTGATTTAATTATTGAGATCCTAAGATCCCGTCCTCCTTGATCAGCGGCGAATTGTTCACGACGCGAGAATGAACTTGATGGCCCGCAACCTTTATTGACACTTTCCCTAGGGTGGTCAGGTTCGAAGCCGATTTGCCACGTATTTTCACATCTCATTCGTTTATACTCGCCGTTCTGGTCAGGACTGTTTATCGATGCGATTAATTTCAGATCCGAAGCACAGCAACAAACTCGTTGTTCTTTGCACATTTTGGGATACTATTTACGTATATCGTGGAGATTACATTTAAACATTTGTGCGGGGTTTATTCCCGCAATTGGCTTTCACTGCAGCTCGAATGGACTCGTCCATTTTGACTCTGATAAAGACAACAGCTCTTAGGCCATTCACAAATGCTTCTTGTGATCTTGGTTAATTTTTGATTGTATCGCATACTGTACGTTTCCTTGATTCTGCCTTTCTTTTTCTATCGTAGCAGTAGCAGGTTTTCTCTCAATGTATGTTGTCGAGATTATCTTTGTTCATACTTTAAGCAGATGGTACTTCTGACCATTTTCCTTACACTACTCAACGTATGCGATCGCATAACATTGCTCCCACCAAAAATGTTATATCCTCGTGTTTGGCAACGAGTCTCGGAATTCCCTGATAACTTACGAAGAAATGCATGTGTACGAAACACATTGGTGTCGATCGTGGGTGAAGCATCGACGATTAGGTCGTCCCCTTCCCCCTCAGATTCAGGAAATTCTTACAGCCAGTTCCCGGGTCGAAGGTCGACGTCTTCCACTGCTGGTTCTTCGAGTACCGTTGACTGTTGGGGTTTATGCGTGTCGATGATTCGGTCCAGTCTCCTATTCTTCGAGTTCATATTGTCGAATTTATCCTCCCACAGGGAGAGCTGTTGTAGCACTAGGTCTAGAGGCGTTGCAGTCGTCTCGTCCGCCATTTCGTGATACACCTCTTAACGTTTGCGACCGTATCCCACCGCTGTCACCAATTTTGTTACGTCCTAGGTAGGGCTCCGTAATAATTGACAGGACGTTTCTCGAAGTTGGTTGGATACGTCGCATTTTTGATCGTGACTAGTCCCTAGGGGCAGTCATCCTGTATCGGGACGTTAAGAAGTGTGGTTGGTTGTCGAGTGTGCGAGCCAGAGGTAGCGAGCGGATCTACCTCCTTCGTTTTAGGATATTATGGCTAGCACACATTGTTGGCGGTGGATGCGCGTAAATGAAGTAAAGAACACTGTGTCTAATGAACATGACAACTATATTCTATCACTTGGTAGTTACACTGGGTTACAAGATTTTAATTACAACTAACAACGCGATGTTACGCGGCTGCCTAAGCAGAACTGTTGGTGTGTACTCACTACGATTGACGTCGACTGTAGATTGATGTTACTCGGCTGACTCTCGGGTCAGAACTGACTATTTACTGACTACATACTGACTGCAGACTGTTCACTGAGCACGCACCGCGGTGGACTGACGACACTTGACTGCTGACACTTGAATGCTGACACTTGACTGCCGACTGCTGACTGCTCCGCTTATTTTATAGCAGTAATATGCTGATTGTGCAGTCTCGAAGAATGCTGACGCAGCTGGGAACGACCGTTGGCAACGGTTCCCGTACGTGCCTTATCTTTCGCAACGTGTGCATTCCTGAGTGGCAGTTGTTATCGCAATCGGAACGGATGCTGATGCGTCAATCTTTTGTGCAGTAACGAATGCTGACGCAGCTGGGAACGCCGTTGGTCAACGGTTCCCGTACGTGCCTTATCTTTTGCAACGTGTGCATTTATCTCCGTGGGAGCGGATGCTGACGCAGATGGGAACGCCGTTAGTCAACGGTTCCCGTACGTGCCTTATCTTTTGCAACGTGTGCATTCTTGAGTTGCATTTGTTATCGCCCTCGGAACGAATGCTGATGCGACGGTCTTATCGCACACGTGCAAGACAATGGAATCGTGATTATCTGACTCAGCACTCCTATGTTTAACGCTGAGTTAGCGTCTATACCTCTGCGCATGCACTTCCAGCAGCGAGAGCTCAGTCTGTTGCGCGACTCTGAACGAGACGGCAGTGTTACGACATACATCAACGGTCGCGCTCCCTTTTTATCCTATATCACTCCGTGGTTCTTTGTGGTTACTCAAAAGGCTTTTCCCTTGATTTAAAGTAGTTTTAATTGAATAAATATATTTGAATTGCATCTTTTGAGCAATCATACGGAACATTAGAAACTCTGTGCAGCATAAGTGATTTTGTGATATCTGTGATTCCAGATGCCGAGTTCTGAGATAGCCGCACGGCGTTTCTTTTGGTGAGTGACTTTTACTTATTTTAAGTGATACGATGTAGACGAATCAGTATGTTCACAATTCAACGGCATTTTAACTGAATTTTATTGTAGTTCTTAATTGAGTCATAGTCATGGCAAAACTTGGAGTACATATAGAACGTGCTGATTCGTTTGAGGTCTATAAATAGAAATAGTTACGTTCCGGGCAGTCCCGGGACGTGACACCTTCCGTCGATGCAGGACGCTTGGAAACATCGAATATCACGTATTTGTGCCAATTATCGATAGAATGAACGATTGCGATTGCTGGGAAGTGAATCCTTACCTTCCGTCGATGCAGGACGTTTGGAAACATCGAATATCACGTATTTGTGCCAATTATCGATAGAATGAAGGATTCCGATGGCTGGGAAGTGAATACGTACTTATCGTCGATGCAGGACGCTTGGAAACATCGAATATCATGCATTTGTGCCAATTATCGATAGAATGAACGATTGCGATGGCTGGGAAGGGAATCCTTACCTTCCGTCGATGCAGGACGCTTTGAAATATCGAATATCACGTATTTGTGCCAATTATCGATAGAATGAACGTTTGCGATGGCTGGGAAGTGAATCCTTACCTTCCGCCGATGCAGGACGCTTGGAAACATCGAATGTCACATATTTGTGCCACTTATCGATAGAATGAACGATTGCGATGGCTGGGAAGTGAATCCTTACATTCCGTCGATGCAGGACGCTTGGAAACATCGAATATCACGTATTTGTGCCACTTATCGATAGAATGAACGATTGCGATGGCTGGGAAATGAATCCTTACCTTCCGTCGATGCAGGACGCTTGGAAACATCGAATATCACGTATTTGTGCCAATTATCGATAGAAAGAACGACTGCGAGGGCTGGGAAGTTAATCCTTAACTTCCGTCGATGCAGGACGCTTGGAAACATCGAATATCACGTATTTGTGCCACTTATCGATAGAATGAACGATTGCGATGGCTGGGAAATGAATCCTTAACTTCCGTCGATGCAGGACGCTTGGAAACATAGAATATCACGTATTTGTGCCAATTATCGATAGAATGAACGATTCCGATGGCTGGGAAGTTAATCCTTAACTTCCGTCGATGCAGGACGCTTGGAAACATCGAATATCACGTATTTGTGCCAATTATCGATAGAATGAACGATTGCGATGGCTGGGAAATGAATCCTTACCTTCCGTCGATGCAGGACGCTTGGAAACATCGAATATCACGTATTTGTGCCAATTATCGATAGAATGAACGATTCCGATGGCTGGGAAGTGAATACGTACCTTCCGTCGATGCAGGACGCTTGGAAACATCGAATATCACGTATTTGTGCCAATTATCGATAGAAAGAACGACTGCGACGGCTGGGAAGTTAATCCTTAACTTCCGTCGATGCAGGACGCTTTGAAATATCGAATATCACGTATTTGTGCCAATTATCGATAGAATGAACGATTGCGATGGCTGGGAAGTGAATCCTTACCTTCCGTCGATGCAGGACGCTTGGAAACATCGAATATCACGTATTTGTGCCAATTATCGATAGAAAGAACGACTGCGAGGGCTGGGAAGTTAATCCTTAACTTCCGTCGATGCAGGACGCTTGGAAACATCGAATATCACGTATTTGTGCCAATTATCGATAGAATGAACGATTGCGATGGCTGGGAAATGAATCCTTACCTTCCGTCGATGCAGGACGCTTGGAAACATCGAATATCACGTATTTGTGCCACTTATCGATAGAATGAACGATTGCGATGGCTGGGAAATGAATCCTTACCTTCCGTCGATGCAGGACGCTTGGAAACATCGAATATCACGTATTTGTGCCAATTATCGATAGAAAGAACGACTGCGAGGGCTGGGAAGTTAATCCTTAACTTCCGTCGATGCAGGACGCTTGGAAACATCGAATATCACGTATTTGTGCCACTTATCGATAGAATGAACGATTGCGATGGCTGGGAAATGAATCCTTAACTTCCGTCGATGCAGGACGCTTGGAAACATAGAATATCACGTATTTGTGCCAATTATCGATAGAATGAACGATTCCGATGGCTGGGAAGTTAATCCTTAACTTCCGTCGATGCAGGACGCTTGGAAACATCGAATATCACGTATTTGTGCCAATTATCGATAGAATGAACGATTGCGATGGCTGGGAAATGAATCCTTACCTTCCGTCGATGCAGGACGCTTGGAAACATCGAATATCACGTATTTGTGCCAATTATCGATAGAATGAACGATTCCGATGGCTGGGAAGTGAATACGTACCTTCCGTCGATGCAGGACGCTTGGAAACATCGAATATCACGTATTTGTGCCAATTATCGATAGAAAGAACGACTGCGACGGCTGGGAAGTTAATCCTTAACTTCCGTCGATGCAGGACGCTTTGAAATATCGAATATCACGTATTTGTGCCAATTATCGATAGAATGAACGATTGCGATGGCTGGGAAGTGAATCCTTACCTTCCGTCGATGCAGGACGCTTGGAAACATCGAATATCACGTATTTGTGCCAATTATCGATAGAAAGAACGACTGCGAGGGCTGGGAAGTTAATCCTTAACTTCCGTCGATGCAGGACGCTTGGAAACATCGAATATCACGTATTTGTGCCAATTATCGATAGAATGAACGATTGCGATGGCTGGGAAATGAATCCTTACCTTCCGTCGATGCAGGACGCTTGGAAACATCGAATGTCACGTATTTGTGCCAATTATCGATAGAAAGAACGACTGCGAGGGCTGGGAAGTTAATCCTTACCTTCCGTCGATGCAGGACGCTTGGAAACATCGAATATCACGTATTTGTGCCAATTATCGATAGAAAGAACGACTGCGATGGCTGGGAAGTGAATCCTTACATTCCGTCGATGCAGGACGCTTGGAAACATCGAATATCACGTATTTGTGCCAATAATCGATAGAATGAACGATTGCGATGGCTGGGAAGTGAATCCTTACATTCCGTCGATGCAGGACGCTTGGAAACATCGAATATCACGTATTTGTGCCACTTATCGATAGAATGAACGATTGCGATGGCTGGGAAATGAATCCTTACCTTCCGTCGATGCAGGACGCTTGGAAACATCGAATATCACGTATTTGTGCCAATTATCGATAGAAAGAACGACTGCGAGGGCTGGGAAGTTAATCCTTAACTTCCGTCGATGCAGGACGCTTGGAAACATCGAATATCACGTATTTGTGCCACTTATCGATAGAATGAACGATTGCGATGGCTGGGAAATGAATCCTTAACTTCCGTCGATGCAGGACGCTTGGAAACATAGAATATCACGTATTTGTGCCAATTATCGATAGAATGAACGATTCCGATGGCTGGGAAGTTAATCCTTAACTTCCGTCGATGCAGGACGCTTGGAAACATCGAATATCACGTATTTGTGCCAATTATCGATAGAATGAACGATTGCGATGGCTGGGAAATGAATCCTTACCTTCCGTCGATGCAGGACGCTTGGAAACATCGAATATCACGTATTTGTGCCAATTATCGATAGAATGAACGATTCCGATGGCTGGGAAGTGAATACGTACCTTCCGTCGATGCAGGACGCTTTGAAATATCGAATATCATGCATTTGGCCAATTATCGATAGAATGAACGATTGCGATGGCTGGGAAGTGAATCCTTACCTTCCGTCGATGCAGGACGCTTGGAAACATCGAATATCACGTATTTGTGCCAATTATCGATAGAATGAACGATTGCGATGGCTGGGAAGTGAATCCTTACATTCCGTCGATGCAGGACGCTTGGAAACATCGAATATCACGTATTTGTGCCAATAATCGATAGAATGAACGATTGCGATGGCTGGGAAGTGAATCCTTACATTCCGTCGATGCAGGACGCTTGGAAACATCGAATATCACGTATTTGTGCCACTTATCGATAGAATGAACGATTGCGATGGCTGGGAAATGAATCCTTACCTTCCGTCGATGCAGGACGCTTGGAAACATCGAATATCACGTATTTGTGCCAATTATCGATAGAATGAACGATTGCGATGGCTGGGAAATGAATCCTTACCTTCCGTCGATGCAGGACGCTTGGAAACATCGAATATCACGTATTTGTGCCAATTATCGATAGAAAGAACGACTGCGATGGCTGGGAAGTGAATCCTTACATTCCGTCGATGCAGGACGCTTGGAAACATCGAATATCACGTATTTGTGCCAATAATCGATAGAATGAACGATTGCGATGGCTGGGAAGTGAATCCTTACATTCCGTCGATGCAGGACGCTTGGAAACATCGAAATCACGTATTTGTGCCACTTATCGATAGAATGAACGATTGCGATGGCTGGGAAATGAATCCTTACCTTCCGTCGATGCAGGACGCTTGGAAACATCGAATATCATGCATTTGGCCAATTATCGATAGAATGAACGATTGCGATGACTGGGAAATGAATCCTTACCTTCCGTCGATGCAGGACGCTTGGAAACATCGAATATCACGTATTTGTGCCAATTATCGATAGAAAGAACGACTGCGAGGGCTGGGAAGTTAATCCTTAACTTCCGTCGGTGCACGACGCTTGGAAACATCGAATATCACGTATTTGTGCCAATTATCGATAGAAAGAACGACTGCGAGGGCTGGGAATTTAATCCTTAACTTCCGTCGATGCAGGACGCTTGGAAACATAGAATATCACGTATTTGTGCCAATTATCGATAGAATGAACGATTCCGATGGCTGGGAAGTTAATCCTTAACTTCCGTCGATGCAGGACGCTTGGAAACATCGAATATCACGTATTTGTGCCAATTATCGATAGAATGAACGATTGCGATGGCTGGGAAGTGAATACGTACCTTCCGTCGATGCAGGACGCTTGGAAACATCGAATATCATGCATTTGTGCCAATTATCGATAGAATGAACGATTGCGATGGCTGGGAAGTGAATCCTTACCTTCCGTCGATGCAGGACGCTTGGAAACATCGAATATCACGTATTTGTGCCAATTATCGATAGAATGAACGATTCCGATGGCTGGGAAGTGAATACGTACCTTCCGTCGATGCAGGACGCTTGGAAACATCGAATATCACGTATTTGTGCCAATTATCGATAGAAAGAACGACTGCGACGGCTGGGAAGTTAATCCTTACATTCCGTCGATGCAGGACGCTTGGAAACATCGAATATCACGTATTTGTGCCAATAATCGATAGAATGAACGATTGCGATGGCTGGGAAGTGAATCCTTACATTCCGTCGATGCAGGACGCTTGGAAACATCGAATATCACGTATTTGTGCCAATAATCGATAGAATGAACGATTGCGATGGCTGGGAAGTGAATCCTTACATTCCGTCGATGCAGGACGCTTGGAAACATCGAATATCACGTATTTGTGCCACTTATCGATAGAATGAACGATTGCGATGGCTGGGAAGTGAATCCTTACATTCCGTCGATGCAGGACGCTTGGAAACATCGAATATCACGTATTTGTGCCACTTATCGATAGAATGAACGATTGCGATGGCTGGGAAATGAATCCTTACCTTCCGTCGATGCAGGACGCTTGGAAACATCGAATATCACGTATTTGTGCCAATTATCGATAGAATGAACGATTGCGATGGCTGGGAAATGAATCCTTACCTTCCGTCGATGCAGGACGCTTGGAAACATCGAATATCACGTATTTGTGCCAATTATCGATAGAAAGAACGACTGCGATGGCTGGGAAGTGAATCCTTACATTCCGTCGATGCAGGACGCTTGGAAACATCGAATATCACGTATTTGTGCCAATAATCGATAGAATGAACGATTGCGATGGCTGGGAAGTGAATCCTTACATTCCGTCGATGCAGGACGCTTGGAAACATCGAATATCACGTATTTGTGCCACTTATCGATAGAATGAACGATTGCGATGGCTGGGAAATGAATCCTTACCTTCCGTCGATGCAGGACGCTTGGAAACATCGAATATCATGTGTCACGTCCCGGGACTGCCCGGAACGTAACTATTTCTATTTCTAGACCTCTAACGAATCAGCACGTTCTATACATAATCCAAGTTGTGTCTTGACTAAGACTCAATTAAGAAATACAATATAATTCAGTTAAAATGCCGTTGAATTGTGAACATACTGATTCGTCAAATATGGTATCGCTTAAAATAAGTAAATGTCACTCACCAAAAGAAACGCCGTGCGGCTATCTCAGAACTCGGCATCTGGAATCACAGATATCACAAAATCACTTATGCTGCACAGAGTTTCTAATGTTCCGTATGATTGCTCAAAAGATGCAATTCAAATATATTTATTCAATTAAAACTACTTTAAATCAAGGGAAAAGCCTTTCGAGTAACCACAAAGAACCACGGAGTGATATAGGATAAAAAGGGAGCGCGACCGTTGATGTATGTCGTAACACTGCCGTCTCGTTCAGAGTCGCGCAACAGACTGAGCTCTCGCAGCTGGAAGTGCATGCGCAGAGGTATGGACGCTAACTCAGCGTTAAACATAGGAGTGCTGAGTCAGATAATCACGATTCCATTGTCTTGCACGTGTGCGATAAGACTGTCGCATCAGCATTCGTTCCGAGGGCGATAACGAATGCAACTCAAGAATGCACACGTTGCAAAATATAAGGCACGTACGGGAACCGTTGACCAACGGCGTTCCCAGCTGCGTCAGCATCCGCTCCCACGGAGATAAATGCACACGTTGCAAAAGATAAGGCACGTACGGGAGCCGTTGGCCAGCGGCGTTCCCAGCTGCGTCAGCATTCGTTACTGCACAAGGGGATTGTCGCATCAGCATCCGTTCCGATTGCGATAACAACTGCCACTCAGGAATGCACACGTTGCGAAAGATAAGGCACGTGCGGGAACCGTTGCAGACGGTCGTTCCCAGCTGCGTCAGCATTCTTCGAGACTGCACAATCAGCATATTACTGCTATAAAATAAGCAGAGCAGTCAGCAGAAAGTCAGTCCAGTGTCAGAAATCAAGAGCAGTGCTATTCAGTCAGTCAACCGCGAGTAGTCTACGGTCAGTATGTAGTCAGTAACCAGTTAGTCTACCGCAATACGCGGTACGTGCTCAGTCAAGTGTCAGTAGTCAAGAGCAGTCCAATTTAGTCAGTCGATCACGAGCAGTCGTCGCGTTGCGTGCTCCAAGTCAAGTATCAGCAGTCAAGTGTCAGCAGTAAAGTGTCAGTAGTCAAGAGCAGTCCAATTCAGTCAGTTCTGACCCGAGAGTCAGCCGAGTAACATCAATCTACAATCGATGTCAATTGTAGTGAGTACACACCAACAGTTCTGCTTAGGCAGCAGCGTAACATCGCGTTGTTAGTTATAATTATAATCTTGTAACCCAGTGTAACTACCAAGTGATAGAATATAGTTGTTATCATGATCATCAGACACAGTGTTCTTCAGTTCATTTACGCGCATCTACCGCCAACAATGTGTGCTAGCCATATCCTACAACGAAGAAGGTAGATCCGCTCGCTACCTCTGGCTCGCACACTCGACACACAACCACACTTCTTAACGTCCCGATACAGGTTGACTACCCCTAGGGACTAGTCACGATCAAAAATGCGACGTATCCAACACAACTTCGAGAAACGTCCTGTCAATCATTACGGAGCCCTAACTAGGACGTAACACCATAATATCCTAAAACGAAGGAGGTAGATCCGCTCGCTACCTCTGGCTCGCACAATCGACACACAACCCACTTCTTAACGTCCCGATACAGGTTGACTACCCTTGGGGACTAGTCATGATCAAAAATGCGACGTATCCAACCAACTTCGAGAAACGTCCTGTCAATTATTACGGAGCCCTACCTAGGACGTAACAAAATTGGTGACAGCGGTGGGATGCGGTCGCATACGTTAAGAGGTGTATCACGGAATGGCGGACGAGACGACTGCAACGCCACTAGAACTAGTGCTACAACAGTTCTCCCTGTGGGAGGATACATTCGACAATTTGAACTCGATGAATAGAGACTGGACCGAGTCATCGACACGCATAAACCCCAACAGTCGACGGTACTCGAAGAACCAGCAGTGGAAGACGTCGAGCTTCGACCCAGGAACTGGCTGTAAGAATTTCCTGAATCTGAGGGGGAAGGGGACGACCTAATCGTCGATGCTTCACACACGATCGACACGACGGAAGACACCAATGTGTTTCGTACACATGCATTTCTTCGTATGTTATCAGGGAATTCCGAGACTCGTTGCCAAAAACGAGGATATAACATTTTTGGCGGCAGCGATGTTATGCGATCGCATACGTTAAGGAAAATGGTCAGAAGTACCATCTGCTTAAAGTATGAGCAAAGATAATCTCAACTACATACATTGATAGAAAACCTGCTACTAGCTACGATGAAAAAAGAAGGGCAAGATCAAGGGAGCGCACAGTTTACGAAGCAATTCGAAATTGACCAAAACACTCGAGCAGCATCTGCGAACGGGTTACGAGCCGAAGTTTTTACCTGGGTCAAGTTAGTGAATCATAGGGAACAAGACGAGACATTTCGAGCTGTAATGAAAGCCAATTGCGGAAATAAGAAAGTTGGGGAAACGCAAATAATCTACCAACATCCACCTAAAGGCTTCAAGAAGGATCTAAACGCAAGGACCCAGGAGCATTTAAATTGCCCCCAGATGTGCAAAGATCAACGAGTTTATTGCTGTACTCCGGATCTGAAATTAATCTAATCATGAAGTCAGTCCTGACCAGAATGGCGAGTATAAATCGACCGAGATGTGATAATATACGTGGCAAATCGGCTTCGAACCTGACCACCCTAGGGAAAGTGTCAATAAAGGTTGCGGGCCATCAAGTTCATTCTCGCGTCGTGGACGATTCGCCGCTGATCAAGGAGGACGGGATCTTAGGATCTCAATTATTAAATCAACCACGGAGCCAGCATCAATTACGCGTATATACGCGCCGAAAGGGGAACATTTTGTGTACGGTCCAGAAACTCCAGGCTCTCGATACCCAAAGGATGCTCTACGCCATATTAAGTAATACAGCGAATTCCGAAATAGAAGAGAGATGCGCGTCAAGAATCAAGGTAACAAATTACTGTACAGAAAGTAACATTGGGGGAGGTCGAAGAAATAAAACTCTCCAAGAATCAAGGGCGGGTATCGCCATCAAGTTAAAAAATTACTGCATAAAGTAGTAACATTGGAGGTGGTAAAAGTAATAAAACTCTCCAAAATCAAGGGCGGGTATCGCCATCAAGTTAAAAAATTACTGAATAAAGCAGTAACATTGGGGGAGGTCAAAGTAATAAAACTCTCCAAAATCAAGGGCGGGTATCGCCATCAAGTTAAAAGGTTACTGATATCAAGCAGTAACATTGGGGGAGGTCAAGGGAATATAACTCTCCAAAATCAAAGGCGCCATCGCCATCGCCATCGCCATCAAGTTAAAAAATTGCCGCATCGACGGTAACATTGAGAGAGTCCAAAGTAATAAAACTCTCAAAAAATCAAGGATATGTATCGCCATCAAGACTGACTCTCGAGAACGTTTCAAGCCGATTGATCATCCAAGCTTGAGCACCATTATCAAGAATGCTGTATTCACATGGGCGACGTTGGAAGGAACGAATATTCTCGAAATCAAGATATTAATCGCGAAAATATTCCAAAAAAATTCGCGCCAGTACAAGTACCCAGCATGGCTTGGATCAAAAATCAATAAGCAAAATCATAAATTGCTGAAAACAATCATCAAAGAAGAAACGAGAAAATAAGAAACGCGAGTATAAATTTTCCTTAACGGACATTTTAGACAAGGAAAGATTTGTTCTACTAGAAACAAAACTCGTAAAGGCAACTGGCAATATATTATTTATCAAATGCCAACTCCATGCTTCTGAATGCACCCGGATTCCAACTCATCAGCGAAGTCTGGAGTTCACGATTTCGTCGCTCGAAGGAAGTAGCCGCTACACGACATCACACCACATGATAAAATGCGAACGAGGGACATCAGCTGCTACAACATCGTCGAAATCAACGCGTAAAACAATTCGAGCTGACCCTCAGCAAATTTCTTACAGAAATTTGCTTCCCAAGGGGGAAGGTGTCACGTCCCGGGACTGCCCGGAACGTAACTATTTCTATTTCTAGACCTCTAACGAATCAGCACGTTCTATACATAATCCAAGTTGTGTCTTGACTAAGACTCAATTAAGAAATACAATATAATTCAGTTAAAATGCCGTTGAATTGTGAACATACTGATTCGTCAAATATGGTATCGCTTAAAATAAGTAAATGTCACTCACCAAAAGAAACGCCGTGCGGCTATCTCAGAACTCGGCATCTGGAATCACAGATATCACAAAATCACTTATGCTGCACAGAGTTTCTAATGTTCCGTATGATTGCTCAAAAGATGCAATTCAAATATATTTATTCAATTAAAACTACTTTAAATCAAGGGAAAAGCCTTTCGAGTAACCACAAAGAACCACGGAGTGATATAGGATAAAAAGGGAGCGCGACCGTTGATGTATGTCGTAACACTGCCGTCTCGTTCAGAGTCGCGCAACAGACTGAGCTCTCGCAGCTGGAAGTGCATGCGCAGAGGTATGGACGCTAACTCAGCGTTAAACATAGGAGTGCTGAGTCAGATAATCACGATTCCATTGTCTTGCACGTGTGCGATAAGACTGTCGCATCAGCATTCGTTCCGAGGGCGATAACGAATGCAACTCAAGAATGCACACGTTGCAAAATATAAGGCACGTACGGGAACCGTTGACCAACGGCGTTCCCAGCTGCGTCAGCATCCGCTCCCACGGAGATAAATGCACACGTTGCAAAAGATAAGGCACGTACGGGAGCCGTTGGCCAGCGGCGTTCCCAGCTGCGTCAGCATTCGTTACTGCACAAGGGGATTGTCGCATCAGCATCCGTTCCGATTGCGATAACAACTGCCACTCAGGAATGCACACGTTGCGAAAGATAAGGCACGTGCGGGAACCGTTGCAGACGGTCGTTCCCAGCTGCGTCAGCATTCTTCGAGACTGCACAATCAGCATATTACTGCTATAAAATAAGCAGAGCAGTCAGCAGAAAGTCAGTCCAGTGTCAGAAATCAAGAGCAGTGCTATTCAGTCAGTCAACCGCGAGTAGTCTACGGTCAGTATGTAGTCAGTAACCAGTTAGTCTACCGCAATACGCGGTACGTGCTCAGTCAAGTGTCAGTAGTCAAGAGCAGTCCAATTTAGTCAGTCGATCACGAGCAGTCGTCGCGTTGCGTGCTCCAAGTCAAGTATCAGCAGTCAAGTGTCAGCAGTAAAGTGTCAGTAGTCAAGAGCAGTCCAATTCAGTCAGTTCTGACCCGAGAGTCAGCCGAGTAACATCAATCTACAATCGATGTCAATTGTAGTGAGTACACACCAACAGTTCTGCTTAGGCAGCAGCGTAACATCGCGTTGTTAGTTATAATTATAATCTTGTAACCCAGTGTAACTACCAAGTGATAGAATATAGTTGTTATCATGATCATCAGACACAGTGTTCTTCAGTTCATTTACGCGCATCTACCGCCAACAATGTGTGCTAGCCATATCCTACAACGAAGAAGGTAGATCCGCTCGCTACCTCTGGCTCGCACACTCGACACACAACCACACTTCTTAACGTCCCGATACAGGTTGACTACCCCTAGGGACTAGTCACGATCAAAAATGCGACGTATCCAACACAACTTCGAGAAACGTCCTGTCAATCATTACGGAGCCCTAACTAGGACGTAACACCATAATATCCTAAAACGAAGGAGGTAGATCCGCTCGCTACCTCTGGCTCGCACAATCGACACACAACCCACTTCTTAACGTCCCGATACAGGTTGACTACCCTTGGGGACTAGTCATGATCAAAAATGCGACGTATCCAACCAACTTCGAGAAACGTCCTGTCAATTATTACGGAGCCCTACCTAGGACGTAACACATGCATTTGGCCAATTATCGATAGAATGAACGATTGCGATGACTGGGAAATGAATCCTTACCTTCCGTCGATGCAGGACGCTTGGAAACATCGAATATCACGTATTTGTGCCAATTATCGATAGAAAGAACGACTGCGAGGGCTGGGAAGTTAATCCTTAACTTCCGTCGGTGCACGACGCTTGGAAACATCGAATATCACGTATTTGTGCCAATTATCGATAGAAAGAACGACTGCGAGGGCTGGGAATTTAATCCTTAACTTCCGTCGATGCAGGACGCTTGGAAACATAGAATATCACGTATTTGTGCCAATTATCGATAGAATGAACGATTCCGATGGCTGGGAAGTTAATCCTTAACTTCCGTCGATGCAGGACGCTTGGAAACATCGAATATCACGTATTTGTGCCAATTATCGATAGAATGAACGATTGCGATGGCTGGGAAGTGAATACGTACCTTCCGTCGATGCAGGACGCTTGGAAACATCGAATATCATGCATTTGTGCCAATTATCGATAGAATGAACGATTGCGATGGCTGGGAAGTGAATCCTTACCTTCCGTCGATGCAGGACGCTTGGAAACATCGAATATCACGTATTTGTGCCAATTATCGATAGAATGAACGATTCCGATGGCTGGGAAGTGAATACGTACCTTCCGTCGATGCAGGACGCTTGGAAACATCGAATATCACGTATTTGTGCCAATTATCGATAGAAAGAACGACTGCGACGGCTGGGAAGTTAATCCTTACATTCCGTCGATGCAGGACGCTTGGAAACATCGAATATCACGTATTTGTGCCAATAATCGATAGAATGAACGATTGCGATGGCTGGGAAGTGAATCCTTACATTCCGTCGATGCAGGACGCTTGGAAACATCTAATATCACGTATTTGTGCCACTTATCGATAGAATGAACGATTGCGATGGCTGGGAAATGAATCCTTACCTTCCGTCGATGCAGGACGCTTGGAAACATCGAATATCATGCATTTGGCCAATTATCGATAGAATGAACGATTGCGATGACTGGGAAGTGAATCCTTACCTTCCGTCGATGCAGGACGCTTGGAAACATCGAATATTACGTATTTGTGCCAATTATCGATAGAATGAACGATTCCGATGGCTGGGAAGTGAATACGTACCTTCCGTCGATGCAGGACGCTTTGAAATATCGAATATCACGTATTTGTGCCAATTATCGATAGAATGAACGATTGCGATGGCTGGGAAGTGAATCCTTACCTTCCGTCGATGCAGGACGCTTTGAAATATCGAATATCACGTATCTGTGCCAATTATCGATAGAATGAACGATTGCGATGGCTGGGAAGTGAATCCTTACCTTACGTCGATGCAGGACGCTTGGAAACATCGAATATCACGTATTTGTGCCAATTATCGATAGAATGAACGATTCCGATGGCTGGGAAGTGAATACGTACCTTCCGTCGATGCAGGACGCTTGGAAACATCGAATATCATGCATTTGTGCCAATTATCGATAGAATGAACGATTGCGATGGCTGGGAAGTGAATCCTTACCTTCCGTCGATGCAGGACGCTTGGAAACATCGAATATCACGTATTTGTGCCAATTATCGATAGAATGAACGATTCCGATGGCTGGGAAGTGAATACGTACCTTCCGTCGATGCAGGACGCTTGGAAACATCGAATATCACGTATTTGTGCCAATTATCGATAGAAAGAACGACTGCGACGGCTGGGAAGTTAATCCTTACATTCCGTCGATGCAGGACGCTTGGAAACATCGAATATCACGTATTTGTGCCAATAATCGATAGAATGAACGATTGCGATGGCTGGGAAGTGAATCCTTACATTCCGTCGATGCAGGACGCTTGGAAACATCGAATATCACGTATTTGTGCCACTTATCGATAGAATGAACGATTGCGATGGCTGGGAAATGAATCCTTACCTTCCGTCGATGCAGGACGCTTGGAAACATCGAATATCATGCATTTGGCCAATTATCGATAGAATGAACGATTGCGATGACTGGGAAGTGAATCCTTACCTTCCGTCGATGCAGGACGCTTGGAAACATCGAATATCACGTATTTGTGCCAATTATCGATAGAATGAACGATTGCGATGGCTGGGAAGTGAATCCTTACATTCCGTCGATGCAGGACGCTTGGAAACATCGAATATCACGTATTTGTGCCAATAATCGATAGAATGAACGATTGCGATGGCTGGGAAGTGAATCCTTACATTCCGTCGATGCAGGACGCTTGGAAACATCGAATATCACGTATTTGTGCCACTTATCGATAGAATGAACGATTGCGATGGCTGGGAAATGAATCCTTACCTTCCGTCGATGCAGGACGCTTGGAAACATCGAATATCACGTATTTGTGACAATTATCGATAGAAAGAACGACTGCGATGGCTGGGAAGTGAATCCTTACATTCCGTCGATGCAGGACGCTTGGAAACATCGAATATCACGTATTTGTGCCAATAATCGATAGAATGAACGATTGCGATGGCTGGGAAGTGAATCCTTACATTCCGTCGATGCAGGACGCTTGGAAACATCGAATATCACGTATTTGTGCCACTTATCGATAGAATGAACGATTGCGATGGCTGGGAAATGAATCCTTACCTTCCGTCGATGCAGGACGCTTGGAAACATCGAATATCATGCATTTGGCCAATTATCGATAGAATGAACGATTGCGATGACTGGGAAGTGAATCCTTACCTTCCGTCGATGCAGGACGCTTGGAAACATCGAATATCACGTATTTGTGCCAATTATCGATAGAATGAACGATTGCGATGGCTGGGAAGTGAATCCTTACATTCCGTCGATGCAGGACGCTTGGAAACATCGAATATCACGTATTTGTGCCAATAATCGATAGAATGAACGATTGCGATGGCTGGGAAGTGAATCCTTACATTCCGTCGATGCAGGACGCTTGGAAACATTGAATATCACGTATTTGTGCCACTTATCGATAGAATGAACGATTGCGATGGCTGGGAAATGAATCCTTACCTTCCGTCGATGCAGGACGCTTGGAAACATCGAATATCACGTATTTGTGCCAATTATCGATAGAAAGAACGACTGCGAGGGCTGGGAAGTTAATCCTTAACTTCCGTCGGTGCACGACGCTTGGAAACATCGAATATCACG
This sequence comes from Nomada fabriciana, assembly GCA_907165295.1. Lineage (NCBI taxonomy): Eukaryota > Metazoa > Arthropoda > Insecta > Hymenoptera > Apidae > Nomada > Nomada fabriciana. The sequence continues at coordinate 14,491 of CAJRBH010000181.1, read as the reverse complement.
TATTTGTGCCAATTATCGATAGAAAGAACGACTGCGAGGGCTGGGAATTTAATCCTTAACTTCCGTCGATGCAGGACGCTTGGAAACATAGAATATCACGTATTTGTGCCAATTATCGATAGAATGAACGATTCCGATGGCTGGGAAGTTAATCCTTAACTTCCGTCGATGCAGGACGCTTGGAAACATCGAATATCACGTATTTGTGCCAATTATCGATAGAATGAACGATTGCGATGGCTGGGAAATGAATCCTTACCTTCCGTCGATGCAGGACGCTTGGAAACATCGAATATCACGTATTTGTGCCAATTATCGATAGAAAGAACGACTGCGAGGGCTGGGAAGTTAATCCTTAACTTCCGTCGATGCAGGGCGCTTGGAAACATCGAATATCACGTATTTGTGCCAATTATCGATAGAATGAACGATTCCGATGGCTGGGAAGTGAATACGTACCTTCCGTCGATGCAGGACGCTTTGAAATATCGAATATCACGTATTTGTGCCAATTATCGATAGAATGAACGATTGCGATGGCTGGGAAGTGAATCCTTACCTTCCGTCGATGCAGGACGCTTTGAAATATCGAATATCACGTATTTGTGCCAATTATCGATAGAATGAACGATTGCGATGGCTGGGAAGTGAATCCTTACCTTCCGTCGATGCAGGACGCTTGGAAACATCGAATATCACGTATTTGTGCCAATTATCGATAGAATGAACGATTCCGATGGCTGGGAAGTGAATACGTACCTTCCGTCGATGCAGGACGCTTGGAAACATCGAATATCATGCATTTGTGCCAATTATCGATAGAATGAACGATTGCGATGGCTGGGAAGTGAATCCTTACCTTCCGTCGATGCAGGACGCTTGGAAACATCGACTATCACGTATTTGTGCCAATTATCGATAGAATGAACGATTCCGATGGCTGGGAAGTGAATACGTACCTTCCGTCGATGCAGGACGCTTGGAAACATCGAATATCACGTATTTGTGCCAATTATCGATAGAAAGAACGACTGCGACGGCTGGGAAGTTAATCCTTACATTCCGTCGATGCAGGACGCTTGGAAACATCGAATATCACGTATTTGTGCCAATAATCGATAGAATGAACGATTGCGATGGCTGGGAAGTGAATCCTTACATTCCGTCGATGCAGGACGCTTGGAAACATCGAATATCACGTATTTGTGCCACTTATCGATAGAATGAACGATTGCGATGGCTGGGAAATGAATCCTTACCTTCCGTCGATGCAGGACGCTTGGAAACATCGAATATCATGCATTTGGCCAATTATCGATAGAATGAACGATTGCGATGACTGGGAAGTGAATCCTTACCTTCCGTCGATGCAGGACGCTTGGAAACATCGAATATCACGTATTTGTGCCAATTATCGATAGAATGAACGATTGCGATGGCTGGGAAGTGAATCCTTACATTCCGTCGATGCAGGACGCTTGGAAACATTGAATATCACGTATTTGTGCCACTTATCGATAGAATGAACGATTGCGATGGCTGGGAAATGAATCCTTACCTTCCGTCGATGCAGGACGCTTGGAAACATCGAATATCACGTATTTGTGCCAATTATCGATAGAAAGAACGACTGCGAGGGCTGGGAAGTTAATCCTTAACTTCCGTCGGTGCACGACGCTTGGAAACATCGAATATCACGTATTTGTGCCAATTATCGATAGAAAGAACGACTGCGAGGGCTGGGAATTTAATCCTTAACTTCCGTCGATGCAGGACGCTTGGAAACATAGAATATCACGTATTTGTGCCAATTATCGATAGAATGAACGATTCCGATGGCTGGGAAGTTAATCCTTAACTTCCGTCGATGCAGGACGCTTGGAAACATCGAATATCACGTATTTGTGCCAATTATCGATAGAATGAACGATTGCGATGGCTGGGAAATGATTCCTTACCTTCCGTCGATGCAGGACGCTTGGAAACATCGAATATCACGTATTTGTGCCAATTATCGATAGAAAGAACGACTGCGAGGGCTGGGAAGTTAATCCTTAACTTCCGTCGATGCAGGGCGCTTGGAAACATCGAATATCACGTATTTGTGCCAATTATCGATAGAATGAACGATTCCGATGGCTGGGAAGTGAATACGTACCTTCCGTCGATGCAGGACGCATTGAAATATCGAATATCACGTATTTGTGCCAATTATCGATAGAATGAACGATTGCGATGGCTGGGAAGTGAATCCTTACCTTCCGTCGATGCAGGACGCTTTGAAATATCGAATATCACGTATTTGTGCCAATTATCGATAGAATGAACGATTGCGATGGCTGGGAAGTGAATCCTTACCTTCCGTCGATGCAGGACGCTTGGAAACATCGAATATCACGTATTTGTGCCAATTATCGATAGAATGAACGATTCCGATGGCTGGGAAGTGAATACGTACCTTCCGTCGATGCAGGACGCTTGGAAACATCGAATATCATGCATTTGTGCCAATTATCGATAGAATGAACGATTGCGATGGCTGGGAAGTGAATCCTTACCTTCCGTCGATGCAGGACGCTTGGAAACATCGAATATCACGTATTTGTGCCAATTATCGATAGAATGAACGATTCCGATGGCTGGGAAGTGAATACGTACCTTCCGTCGATGCAGGACGCTTGGAAACATCGAATATCACGTATTTGTGCCAATTATCGATAGAAAGAACGACTGCGACGGCTGGGAAGTTAATCCTTACCTTCCGTCGATGCAGGACGCTTGGAAACATCGAATATCACGTATTTGTGCCAATTATCGATAGAATGAACGATTGCGATGGCTGGGAAGTGAATCCTTACATTCCGTCGATGCAGGACGCTTGGAAACATCGAATATCACGTATTTGTGCCACTTATCGATAGAATGAACGATTGCGATGGCTGGGAAATGAATCCTTACCTTCCGTCGATGCAGGACGCTTGGAAACATCGAATATCATGCATTTGGCCAATTATCGATAGAATGAACGATTGCGATGACTGGGAAGTGAATCCTTACCTTCCGTCGATGCAGGACGCTTGGAAACATCGAATATCACGTATTTGTGCCAATTATCGATAGAATGAACGATTGCGATGGCTGGGAAGTGAATCCTTACATTCCGTCGATGCAGGACGCTTGGAAACATCGAATATCACGTATTTGTGCCAATAATCGATAGAATGAACGATTGCGATGGCTGGGAAGTGAATCCTTACATTCCGTCGATGCAGGACGCTTGGAAACATCGAATATCACGTATTTGTGCCAATTATCGATAGAAAGAACGACTGCGAGGGCTGGGAAGTTAATCCTTAACTTCCGTCGGTGCACGACGCTTGGAAACATCGAATATCACGTATTTGTGCCAATTATCGATAGAAAGAACGACTGCGAGGGCTGGGAATTTAATCCTTAACTTCCGTCGATGCAGGACTCTTGGAAACATAGAATATCACGTATTTGTGCCAATTATCGATAGAATGAACGATTCCGATGGCTGGGAAGTTAATCCTTAACTTCCGTCGATGCAGGACGCTTGGAAACATCGAATATCACGTATTTGTGCCAATTATCGATAGAATGAACGATTGCGATGGCTGGGAAATGAATCCTTACCTTCCGTCGATGCAGGACGCTTGGAAACATCGAATATCACGTATTTGTGCCAATTATCGATAGAAAGAACGACTGCGAGGGCTGGGAAGTGAATCCTTACATTCCGTCGATGCAGGACGCTTGGAAACATCGAATATCACGTATTTGTGCCACTTATCGATAGAATGAACGATTGCGATGGCTGGGAAATGAATCCTTACCTTCCGTCGATGCAGGACGCTTGGAAACATCGAATATCACGTATTTGTGCCAATTATCGATAGAAAGAACGACTGCGAGGGCTGGGAAGTGAATCCTTACATTCCGTCGATGCAGGACGCTTGGAAACATCGAATATCACGTATTTGTGCCACTTATCGATAGAATGAACGATTGCGATGGCTGGGAAGTGAATCCTTACATTCCGTCGATGCAGGACGCTTGGAAACATCGAATATCACGTATTTGTGCCACTTATCGATAGAATGAACGATTGCGATGGCTGGGAAATGAATCCTTACCTTCCGTCGATGCAGGACGCTTGGAAACATCGAATATCACGTATTTGTGCCAATTATCGATAGAATGAACGATTCCGATGGCTGGGAAGTGAATACGTACCTTCCGTCGATGCAGGACGCTTGGAAACATCGAATATCACGTATTTGTGCCAATTATCGATAGAAAGAACGACTGCGACGGCTGGGAAGTTAATCCTTACATTCCGTCGATGCAGGACGCTTGGAAACATCGAATATCACGTATTTGTGCCAATAATCGATAGAATGAACGATTGCGATGGCTGGGAAGTGAATCCTTACATTCCGTCGATGCAGGACGCTTGGAAACATCGAATATCACGTATTTGTGCCACTTATCGATAGAATGAACGATTGCGATGGCTGGGAAATGAATCCTTACCTTCCGTCGATGCAGGACGCTTGGAAACATCGAATATCATGCATTTGGCCAATTATCGATAGAATGAACGATTGCGATGACTGGGAAGTGAATCCTTACCTTCCGTCGATGCAGGACGCTTGGAAACATCGAATATCACGTATTTGTGCCAATTATCGATAGAATGAACGATTGCGATGGCTGGGAAGTGAATCCTTACATTCCGTCGATGCAGGACGCTTGGAAACATCGAATATCACGTATTTGTGCCAATAATCGATAGAATGAACGATTGCGATGGCTGGGAAGTGAATCCTTACATTCCGTCGATGCAGGACGCTTGGAAACATCGAATATCACGTATTTGTGCCAATTATCGATAGAAAGAACGACTGCGAGGGCTGGGAAGTTAATCCTTAACTTCCGTCGGTGCACGACGCTTGGAAACATCGAATATCACGTATTTGTGCCAATTATCGATAGAAAGAACGACTGCGAGGGCTGGGAATTTAATCCTTAACTTCCGTCGATGCAGGACTCTTGGAAACATAGAATATCACGTATTTGTGCCAATTATCGATAGAATGAACGATTCCGATGGCTGGGAAGTTAATCCTTAACTTCCGTCGATGCAGGACGCTTGGAAACATCGAATATCACGTATTTGTGCCAATTATCGATAGAATGAACGATTGCGATGGCTGGGAAATGAATCCTTACCTTCCGTCGATGCAGGACGCTTGGAAACATCGAATATCACGTATTTGTGCCAATTATCGATAGAAAGAACGACTGCGAGGGCTGGGAAGTGAATCCTTACATTCCGTCGATGCAGGACGCTTGGAAACATCGAATATCACGTATTTGTGCCACTTATCGATAGAATGAACGATTGCGATGGCTGGGAAATGAATCCTTACCTTCCGTCGATGCAGGACGCTTGGAAACATCGAATATCACGTATTTGTGCCAATTATCGATAGAATGAACGATTCCGATGGCTGGGAAGTGAATACGTACCTTCCGTCGATGCAGGACGCTTGGAAACATCGAATATCACGTATTTGTGCCAATTATCGATAGAAAGAACGACTGCGACGGCTGGGAAGTTAATCCTTACATTCCGTCGATGCAGGACGCTTGGAAACATCGAATATCACGTATTTGTGCCAATAATCGATAGAATGAACGATTGCGATGGCTGGGAAGTGAATCCTTACATTCCGTCGATGCAGGACGCTTGGAAACATCGAATATCACGTATTTGTGCCACTTATCGATAGAATGAACGATTGCGATGGCTGGGAAATGAATCCTTACCTTCCGTCGATGCAGGACGCTTGGAAACATCGAATATCATGCATTTGGCCAATTATCGATAGAATGAACGATTGCGATGACTGGTGTTACGTCCTAGGTAGGGCTCCGTAATAATTGACAGGACGTTTCTCGAAGTTGGATGGATACGTCGCATTTTTGATCGTGACTAGTCCCTAGGGGCAGTCATCCTGTATCGGGACGTTAAGAAGTGTGGTGGTTTGTCGAGTGTGCGAGCCAGAGGTAGCGAGCGGATCTACCTTCTTCGTTGTAGGATATGGCTAGCACACATTGCTGGCGGTGGATGCGCGTAAATGAACTAAAGAACACTGTTTGGTAGATATTGAAGTAACTATATTCTAACACTTGTTGCTTACACTGGATTACAAGTTTGAACTAATAGAATTAACACGAGGTTACACGGCACTGCCTTCTGCGGTGAACTACTGTAACGGGGCTACTCATACCGCATCCGGCGGTAGATAGACTGTTTAACAATGTGAGTTGTACCACGACCGGTGGTAGACTGACTGTTTAGTGACTACATACTGACCGTAGACTACTGATTGAACTAACTGAGCACGTACCGCGTCGGACTCTACCCGGAAAACATAAGACTATCCGATAGACTGACTGTATTGGACTGCTCTTGACTACTGATACTTGACTGCTGACACTTGACTGACTGAATTGCACTGCTGAACTAGACTGCTCGTGTTGGACTGCTCTTGACTTCTGACACTAGATTGACTTTCTGCTGACTGCTCCGCTTATTTTATAGCAGTAATATGCTGATTGTGCAGTCTCGAAGAATGCTGACGCAGCTGGGAACGACCGTTGGTCAACTGTTCCCGTACGTGACTTATCTTTGCAACGTGTGCATTTATGTCCGTGGGAGCGGATGCTGACGCAGCTGGGAACGCCGTTGGTCAACGGTTCCCGTACGTGCCTTATCTTTTGCAACGTGTGCATTCTTGAGTTGCATTTGTTATCGCCCTCGGAACGAATGCTGATGCGACAGTCTTATCGCACACGTGCAAGACAATGGAATCGTGATTATCTGACTCAGCACTCTTATGTTTAACGCTGAGTTGGCGTCTATACCTCAGCGCTAGCACTTCCAGCAGCGGGAGCTCAGTCTGTTGCGCGACTTTGATCGAGACGGTATTGTTAGCGACATACATCAACGGTCGCGCTCCCTTTTTATCCTATGTCACTTCGTGGTTCTTTGTTATTACTCAAAAGCCTTTTTCTTGATTCTAAAGTAGTTTTAATTGAATAAATATATTTGTATTGCATCTTTTGAGCAATCATAATTATGCTGTGCAGCATAAGTGATTTTGTGATATCTGTGATTCCAGATGCCGAGTTCTGAGATAGCTGCACGGCGTTTCTTTTGGTGAGTGACTTTTACTTATTTTAAGCGATACCATATTTGACGAATCAGTATGTTCACAATTCAACGGCATTTTAACTGAATTATATTGTATTTCTTAATTGAGTCTTAGTCAAGACACAACTTGGATTATGTATAGAACGTGCTGATTCGTTAGAGGTCTAGAAATAGAAATAGTTACGTTCCGGGCAGTCCCGGGACGTGACACCTTCCCCCTTGGGAGGCAAATTTCTGTAAGAAATTTGCTGAGGGTCAGCTCGAATTGTTTTACGCGTTGATTTCGACGATGTTGTAGCAGCTGATGTCCCTCGGGCGCATTTTATCATGTGGTGTGATGTCGTGTAGCGGCTACTTCCTTCGAGCGACGAAATCGTGAACTCCAGACTGCGGTGATGAGTTGGAATCCGTATGCGTAAATTGTATGGAGTTGGTACTCGTGAATAAATGTTTTGACTGCTGCCTTTCAATCCAGTATATTTTCTTGATGGCCATCTTCGCCCTTGTATTTTTGAGAGTTTATTTCTTCGTACTTCTCTAATGTTACCGTTGATGCAGTAACCTTTTAACTTGATGGCAATATCTGTCCTTGATTTTTGAGAGTTTCATTAGTTTTACCTCCTCCAATGTTAACGTTGATGTAGTAACCTTTTAACTTAATGGCGAGACCCGCCCTTGATTTTGGAGAGTATTATTACTTTGAACTTTTTCAATGTTACCGACGATGGTGGTAATTATTGAACTTGATGGCGATACCCGCCCTTGATTTTGGAAAGTTTTATTTCTTTGAACTCTCTCAATATCACTGTGGATGCAGACATTTTTATCTTGATGGCGATACCCGCCCTTGATTTTGGAGAGTTTCATTACTTTGACCTCCCCCAATGTTACAGCTTTATGCAGTCATTTTTATACTTGATGGCGATACCCGCCCTTGATTTTTGGAGAGTTTTATTTCTTCTATCTCCCACAATGTTACCGCTTGATGCAGTAATTTGTTAACTTGATGGCGATATACGCTCTTGATTTTGGAGAGTTTTATTACTTTAACCTCCCCCAATGTTACTCCTTTATTCAGTAATTTTTGAACTTGATGGCGATACCCGCCCTTGATTTTGGAGAGTTCTATTACTTTTACCTCCTCCAATGTTACTTTTTTGACAGTAATATTTTACCTTGATACTTGACGCGTATCCCTCTTCTATTTCGGGATTCGCTGTATTACTTGTGATGGCGTAGATCATCTTTTGGACATTGACAGCTCGGAGTTACTGGGCGTAATTGATGCTGGCTCCGTGGTTGAGTTAATAATTGAGATCCTAAGATCGCGTCCTTCTTGATCAGCCGAGAATTGTCCACGACTCGAGAATGATCTTGATGGCCCGCAACCTTTATGACACTTTCCCTAGGGTGGTCAGGTTCGAAGCCGATTTGCCACGTATTTTATCACATCTCGGTCGTTTATACTCGCTGTTCTGGTAAGGTCTGTTTCTTGACGCAATTAGATTCAGATCCGGAGTACAGCAATAATCTCGTTGTTCATTGCACATTTGGGGACACTTTTAATGGTCCAGGGACCTTGCGTTTAGTTCCCTGTTGAAACCTTTAGGTGGATGTTGGTAGATTCCTTGCCTTTCCCCAACTTCCTTATTTCCGCAATTGGCATTCATTGCAGCCCGAATGGATTCGTCCAACTTGACTCTAATAAAGACTTCAGCTCATAGGCCATTCACAAATGCTTCTTGTGATCTTGGTTAATTTTGAATTGTATCGTAAACTGAACGCTTCCTTGATCCTGCCTTTCTCTGTTCATTTTAGCTCGAAGCAGGTTTTCTATCGATCTTGAATATCATGTTCTTATATTTGATAGATGGTACTCTCATCACTTATAGTTATACTTCTTTACATATGCGATCGCATCCCATCGCTGCCACCAAAAATGTTATATCCTCGTTTTTAGCAACGAGTCTCGGAATTCCCTGATAACTTACGAAGAAATGCATGTGTACGAAACACATTGGTGTCCTCCATCGTGTCGATCGTGGGTGAAGCATCGACGATTAGGTCGTCCCCTTCCCCCTCAGATTCAGGAAATTCTTACAGCCAGTTCCCGGGTCGAAGCTCGACGTCTTCCGCTGCTGGTTCTTCGAGTACCATCGACTGTTGGCGATTGTGCGTGTCGATGACTCGGTCCAGTCTCCTATTCTTCGAGTTCAAATTGTCGAATGTATCTTCCCACAGGGAGAACTGTTGTAGCACTAGTTCTAGTGGCGTTGCAGTCGTCTCGTCCGCCATTCCGTGATACACCTCTTAACGTTTGCGACCGCATCCCACCGCTGTCACCAATTTTTGTTACGTCCTAGGTAGGGCTCCGTAATAATTGACAGGACGTTTCTCGAAGTTGGATGGATACGTCGCATTTTTGATCGTGACTAGTCCCTAGGGGCAGTCATCCTGTATCGGGACGTTAAGAAGTGTGGTGGTTTGTCGAGTGTGCGAGCCAGAGGTAGCGAGCGGATCTACCTTCTTCGTTGTAGGATATGGCTAGCACACATTGCTGGCGGTGGATGCGCGTAAATGAACTAAAGAACACTGTTTGGTAGATATTGAAGTAACTATATTCTAACACTTGTTGCTTACACTGGATTACAAGTTTGAACTAATAGAATTAACACGAGGTTACTCGGCACTGCCTTCTGCGGTGAACTACTGTAACGGGGCTACTCATACCGCATCCGGCGGTAGATAGACTGTTTAACAATGTGAGTTGTACCACGACCGGTGGTAGACTGACTGTTTAGTGACTACATACTGACCGTAGACTACTGATTGAACTAACTGAGCACGTACCGCGTCGGACTCTACCCGGAAAACATAAGACTATCCGATAGACTGACTGTATTGGACTGCTCTTGACTACTGACACTTGACTGCTGACACTTGACTGACTGAATTGCACTGCTGAACTAGACTGCTCGTGTTGGACTGCTCTTGACTTCTGACACTAGATTGACTTTCTGCTGACTGCTCCGCTTATTTTATAGCAGTAATATGCTGATTGTGCAGTCTCGAAGAATGCTGACGCAGCTGGGAACGACCGTTGGTCAACTGTTCCCGTACGTGACTTATCTTTGCAACGTGTGCATTTATGTCCGTGGGAGCGGATGCTGACGCAGCTGGGAACGCCGTTGGTCAACGGTTCCCGTACGTGCCTTATCTTTTGCAACGTGTGCATTCTTGAGTTGCATTTGTTATCGCCCTCGGAACGAATGCTGATGCGACAGTCTTATCGCACACGTGCAAGACAATGGAATCGTGATTATCTGACTCAGCACTCTTATGTTTAACGCTGAGTTGGCGTCTATACCTCAGCGCTAGCACTTCCAGCAGCGGGAGCTCAGTCTGTTGCGCGACTTTGATCGAGACGGTATTGTTAGCGACATACATCAACGGTCGCGCTCCCTTTTTATCCTATGTCACTTCGTGGTTCTTTGTTATTACTCAAAAGCCTTTTTCTTGATTCTAAAGTAGTTTTAATTGAATAAATATATTTGTATTGCATCTTTTGAGCAATCATAATTATGCTGTGCAGCATAAGTGATTTTGTGATATCTGTGATTCCAGATGCCGAGTTCTGAGATAGCTGCACGGCGTTTCTTTTGGTGAGTGACTTTTACTTATTTTAAGCGATACCATATTTGACGAATCAGTATGTTCACAATTCAACGGCATTTTAACTGAATTATATTGTATTTCTTAATTGAGTCTTAGTCAAGACACAACTTGGATTATGTATAGAACGTGCTGATTCGTTAGAGGTCTAGAAATAGAAATAGTTACGTTCCGGGCAGTCCCGGGACGTGACACTGGGAAGTGAATCCTTACCTTCCGTCGATGCAGGACGCTTGGAAACATCGAATATCACGTATTTGTGCCAATTATCGATAGAATGAACGATTGCGATGGCTGGGAAGTGAATCCTTACATTCCGTCGATGCAGGACGCTTGGAAACATCGAATATCACGTATTTGTGCCAATAATCGATAGAATGAACGATTGCGATGGCTGGGAAGTGAATCCTTACATTCCGTCGATGCAGGACGCTTGGAAACATCGAATATCACGTATTTGTGCCAATTATCGATAGAAAGAACGACTGCGAGGGCTGGGAAGTTAATCCTTAACTTCCGTCGGTGCACGACGCTTGGAAACATCGAATATCACGTATTTGTGCCAATTATCGATAGAAAGAACGACTGCGAGGGCTGGGAATTTAATCCTTAACTTCCGTCGATGCAGGACTCTTGGAAACATAGAATATCACGTATTTGTGCCAATTATCGATAGAATGAACGATTCCGATGGCTGGGAAGTTAATCCTTAACTTCCGTCGATGCAGGACGCTTGGAAACATCGAATATCACGTATTTGTGCCAATTATCGATAGAATGAACGATTGCGATGGCTGGGAAATGAATCCTTACCTTCCGTCGATGCAGGACGCTTGGAAACATCGAATATCACGTATTTGTGCCAATTATCGATAGAAAGAACGACTGCGAGGGCTGGGAAGTGAATCCTTACATTCCGTCGATGCAGGACGCTTGGAAACATCGAATATCACGTATTTGTGCCACTTATCGATAGAATGAACGATTGCGATGGCTGGGAAATGAATCCTTACCTTCCGTCGATGCAGGACGCTTGGAAACATCGAATATCACGTATTTGTGCCAATTATCGATAGAAAGAACGACTGCGAGGGCTGGGAAGTGAATCCTTACATTCCGTCGATGCAGGACGCTTGGAAACATCGAATATCACGTATTTGTGCCACTTATCGATAGAATGAACGATTGCGATGGCTGGGAAGTGAATCCTTACATTCCGTCGATGCAGGACGCTTGGAAACATCGAATATCACGTATTTGTGCCACTTATCGATAGAATGAACGATTGCGATGGCTGGGAAATGAATCCTTACCTTCCGTCGATGCAGGACGCTTGGAAACATCGAATATCACGTATTTGTGCCAATTATCGATAGAAAGAACGACTGCGATGGCTGGGAAGTGAATCCTTACATTCCGTCGATGCAGGACGCTTGGAAACATCGAATATCACGTATTTGTGCCAATAATCGATAGAATGAACGATTGCGATGGCTGGGAAGTGAATCCTTACATTCCGTCGATGCAGGACGCTTGGAAACATCGAATATCACGTATTTGTGCCACTTATCGATAGAATGAACGATTGCGATGGCTGGGAAATGAATCCTTACCTTCCGTTGTTACGTCCTAGGTAGGGCTCCATAATGATTGACAGGACGTTTCTCGAAGTTGGTTGGATACGTTCGCATTTTTGATCGTGACTGGTCCCTAGGGGTAGTCAACCTGTATCGGGACGTTAAGAAGTGTGGTTGTTCGTCGAGTGTACGAGCCAGAGGTAGCGAGCGGATCTACCTTCTTCGTTGTGGGATATGGCTAGCACACATTGTTGGCGGTGGATGCGCGTAAATGAACTAAAGAACACTGTGTCTAATGAACATGATAACAACTATATTCTATCACTTGGTAGTTACACTGAGTTACATGATTTTAATTAGAACTAACAACGCGATTATTCTCGACTGCCTAAACAGAACTGTTGGTGTGTACTCACTACGATTGACATCGACTGTAGATTGATGTTACTCGGCTGACTCTCGGGTCAGAACTCACATTGAGCACGTACCGCATATTGCGGTAAACTGACTGTTTACTGACTACATACTGACCGTAGACTACTGACTGTACTGGAATACTGTCTACTTGAACTGAACTGTACATGGAGCACGCACTGCGTCCGGCGGTGGACTGAATTGGACTGCTCTTGACTACTGACACTTGACTGCTGACACTTGACTGAGCACGTACCGCGTATTGCGGTAGACTAACTGGTTACTGTAGACTTTAACGATGGGAGCACGTACCGCGTCCGGCGGTAGACTGACTGTTTACTGACTACATACTGACTCTAGACTGTTCACTGAGCACGCACCGTGGTGGACTGACGACACTTCACTGCCTTTCTGCTGACTGCTCCGCTTATTTTATAGCAGTAATATGCTGATTGTGCAGTCTCGAAGAATGCTGACGCAGCTGGGAACGACCGTTGGCAACGGTTCCCGTACGTGCCTTATCTTTGCAACGTGTGCATTTATGTCCGTGGGAGCGGATGCTGATGCGACAATCTTTTTGTGCAGTAACGAATGCTGACGCAGCTGGGAACGACTGTTGGCTACGGATCCCGTACGTGCCTTATCTTTTGCAACGTTTGCATTCTTGAGTTGCATTTGTTATCGCCCTCAGAACGAATGCTGATGCGACAGTCTTATCGCACACGTGCAAGACAATGGAATCGTGATTATCTGACTCAGCACTCCTATGTTTAACGCTGAGTTAGCGTCTATACCTCTGCGCATGCATTTCCAGCAGCGAGAGCTCAGTCTGTTGCGCGACTCTGAACGCGACGGTAGTGTTACCGACATACATCAACGGTCGCGCTCCCTTTTTATCCTATAACACTTCGTGGTTCTTTGTGGTTACTCAAAAGTCTTTTCCTTGATTCTAAAGTAGTTTTAATTGAATAAATATATTTGTATTGCATCTTTTGAGCAATCATACCGAACATTAGAACCGCAGTGCAGCATAAGTGATTTTGTGATATCTGTGATTCCAGATTCCGAGTTCTGAGATGGCCGCACGGCGTTTCTTTTGGTGAGTGACTTTTACTTATTTGAAGTGATACCATGTAGACGAATCAGTATGTTCACAATTCAACGGCATTATTCCTATTTTATCTTGTATTTCTTACTGGAGACTTAGTCAAGGCACAACTTGGATTATTTATAGAACATGCTGATTCGTTTGATTCTATAAATAGAAATAGTTACGTTCCGGGCAGTCCCGGGACGTGACACCTTCCCCCTTGGGAAGCAAATTTCTGTAAGAAATTTGCTGAGGGTTAGCTCGAATTGTTTTACGCGTTGATTTCGACGATGTTGTAGCAGCTGATGTCCCTCGGGCGCATTTTATCATGTGGTGTGATGTCGTGTAGCGGCTACTTCCTTCGAGCGACGAAATCGTGAACTCCAGACTGCGCTGATGAGTTGGAATCCGTATGCGTAAATTGTATGGAGTTGGTACTCGTGAATAAATGTTTTGACTGCTGCCTTTCAATCCAGTATATTTTCTTGATGG
>CAJRBH010000179.1:0-49389 GCA_907165295.1 Nomada fabriciana | reverse complement strand
ATCGAATATCATGTATTCGTGCCAATTATCGATAGAAAGAACGATTGCGATGGCTGGGAAGTGAATCCTTACCTTCCGTCGATGCAGGACGCTTGGAAACATCAAATATCACGAATTTGTGCCAATTATCGGTAGAAAGAACGATTGCGAAGAATGGGGTGTGAATCCTTACCTTCCGTCGATGCAGGACGCTTGGAAACATCGAATATCACGTATTCGTGCCAATTATCGATAGAAAGAACGATTGCGAAGGCAGGGAAGTGAATCCTTACCTTCCGTCGATGCAAGACGGTTGGAAACATCGAATATCACGTATTCGTGCCAATTATCGGTAGAAAGAACGATTGCGATGGCTGGGAAGTTATTCCTTACCTTCCGTCGATGCAGGACGCTTGGAAACATCGAATATCACGAATTTGTGCCAATTATCGATAGAAAGAACGATTGCGAAGAATGGGGAGTGAATCCTTACCTTCCGTCGATGCAGGACGCTTGGAAACATCGAATATCACGTATTCGTGCCAATTATCGATAGAAAGAACGATTGCGAAGGCAGGGAAGTGAATCCTTACCTTCCGTCGATGCAAGACGGTTGGAAACATCGAATATCACGTATTCGTGCCAATTATCGGTAGAAAGAACGATTGCGATGGCTGGGAAGTTATTCCTTACCTTCCGTCGATGCAGGACGCTTGGAAACATCGAATATCAC
Organism: Nomada fabriciana; assembly: GCA_907165295.1. Classification (NCBI taxonomy): domain Eukaryota; kingdom Metazoa; phylum Arthropoda; class Insecta; order Hymenoptera; family Apidae; genus Nomada; species Nomada fabriciana. The sequence continues at coordinate 48,677 of CAJRBH010000179.1, read as the reverse complement.
GAATTTGTGCCAATTATCGATAGAAAGAACGATTGCGAAGAATGGGGAGTGAATCCTTACCTTCCGTCGATGCAGGACGCTTGGAAACATCGAATATCACGTATTCGTGCCAATTATCGATAGAAAGAACGATTGCGAAGGCAGGGAAGTGAATCCTTACCTTCCGTCGATGCAAGACGGTTGGAAACATCGAATATCACGTATTCGTGCCAATTATCGGTAGAAAGAACGATTGCGATGGCTGGGAAGTTGTTCCTTACCTTCCGTCGATGCAGGACGCTTGGAAACATCGAATATCACGAATTTGTGCCAATTATCGATAGAAAGAACGATTGCGAAGAATGGGGAGTGAATCCTTACCTTCCGTCGATGCAGGACGCTTGGAAACATCGAATATCACGTATTCGTGCCAATTATCGAAAGAATGAACGATTGCGAAGGCTGGGAAGTGATTCCTTACCTTCCGTCGATGCAGGACGCTTGGAAACATCGAATATCTCGTATTCGTGCCAATTATCGGTAGAAGGAACGATTGCGAAGAATGGGGAGTGAATCCTTACCTTCCGTCGATGCAAGACGGTTGGAAACATCGAATATCACGTATTCGTGCCAATTATCGGTAGAAAGAACGATTGCGATGGCTGGGAAGTTATTCCTTACCTTCCGTCGATGCAGGACGCTTGGAAACATCGAATATCACGTATTCGTGCCAATTATCGATAGAAAGAACGATTGCGATGGCTGGGAAGTGAATCCTTACCTTCCGTCGATGCAGGACGCTTGGAAACATCAAATATCACGAATTTGTGCCAATTATCGGTAGAAAGAACGATTGCGAAGAATGGGGTGTGAATCCTTACCTTCCGTCGATGCAGGACGCTTGGAAACATCGAATATCACGTATTCGTGCCAATTATCGATAGAAAGAACGATTGCGAAGGCAGGGAAGTGAAGCCTTACCTTCCGTCGATGCAAGACGGTTGGAAACATCGAATATCACGTATTCGTGCCAATTATCGGTAGAAAGAACGATTGCGATGGCTGGGAAGTGATTCCTTACCTTCCGTCGATGCAGGACGCTTGGAAACATCGAATATCACGTATTCGTGCCAATTATCGGTAGAAGGAACGATTGCGAAGAATGGGGAGTGAATCCTTACCTTCCGTCGATGCAAGACGGTTGGAAACATCGAATATCACGTATTCGTGCCAATTATCGGTAGAAAGAACGATTGCGATGGCTGGGAAGTTATTCCTTACCTTCCGTCGATGCAGGACGGTTGGAAACATCGAATATCACGTATTCGTGCCAATTATCGGTAGAAAGAACGATTGCGATGGCTGGGAAGTTATTCCTTACCTTCCGTCGATGCAGGACGCTTGGAAACATCGAATATCACGTATTCGTGCCAATTATCGATAGAAAGAACGATTGCGAAGGCAGGGAAGTGAATCCTTACCTTCCGTCGATGCAAGACGGTTGGAAACATCGAATATCACGTATTCGTGCCAATTATCGGTAGAAAGAACGATTGCGATGGCTGGGAAGTTATTCCTTACCTTCCGTCGATGCAGGACGCTTGGAAACATCGAATATCACGTATTCGTGCCAATTATCGATAGAAAGAACGATTGCGAAGGCAGGGAAGTGAATCCTTACCTTCCGTCGATGCAGGACGCTTGGAAACATCGAATATCACGTATTCGTGCCAATTATCGGTAGAAGGAACGATTGCGAAGAATGGGGAGTGAATCCTTACCTTCCGTCGATGCAGGACGCTTGGAAAGATCGAATATCATGTATTCGTGCCAATTATCGATAGAAAGAACGATTGCGATGGCTGGGAAGTGAATCCTTACCTTCCGTCGATGCAGGACGCTTGGAAACATCAAATATCACGAATTTGTGCCAATTATCGGTAGAAAGAACGATTGCGAAGAATGGGGTGTGAATCCTTACCTTCCGTCGATGCAGGACGCTTGGAAACATCGAATATCACGTATTCGTGCCAATTATCGATAGAAAGAACGATTGCGAAGGCAGGGAAGTGAATCCTTACCTTCCGTCGATGCAAGACGGTTGGAAACATCGAATATCACGTATTCGTGCCAATTATCGGTAGAAAGAACGATTGCGATGGCTGGGAAGTTATTCCTTACCTTCCGTCGATGCAGGACGCTTGGAAACATCGAATATCACGAATTTGTGCCAATTATCGATAGAAAGAACGATTGCGAAGAATGGGGAGTGAATCCTTACCTTCCGTCGATGCAGGACGCTTGGAAACATCGAATATCACGTATTCGTGCCAATTATCGATAGAAAGAACGATTGCGAAGGCAGGGAAGTGAATCCTTACCTTCCGTCGATGCAAGACGGTTGGAAACATCGAATATCACGTATTCGTGCCAATTATCGGTAGAAATAACGATTGCGATGGCTGGGAAGTTATTCCTTACCTTCCGTCGATGCAGGACGCTTGGAAACATCGAATATCACGAATTTGTGCCAATTATCGAAAGAATGAACGATTGCGAAGGCTGGGAAGTGATTCCTTACCTTCCGTCGATGCAGGACGCTTGGAAACATCGAATATCACGTATTCGTGCCAATTATCGGTAGAAGGAACGATTGCGAAGAATGGGGAGTGAATCCTTACCTTCCGTCGATGCAAGACGGTTGGAAACATCGAATATCACGTATTCGTGCCAATTATCGGTAGAAAGAACGATTGCGATGGCTGGGAAGTTATTCCTTACCTTCCGTCGATGCAGGACGCTTGGAAACATCGAATATCACGTATTCGTGCCAATTATCGAAAGAATGAACGATTGCGAAGGCTGGGAAGTGATTCCTTACCTTCCGTCGATGCAGGACGCTTGGAAACATCGAATATCTCGTATTCGTGCCAATTATCGGTAGAAGGAACGATTGCGAAGAATGGGGAGTGAATCCTTACCTTCCGTCGATGCAAGACGGTTGGAAACATCGAATATCACGTATTCGTGCCAATTATCGGTAGAAAGAACGATTGCGATGGCTGGGAAGTTATTCCTTACCTTCCGTCGATGCAGGACGCTTGGAAACATCGAATATCACGTATTCGTGCCAATTATCGATAGAAAGAACGATTGCGATGGCTGGGAAGTGAATCCTTACCTTCCGTCGATGCAGGACGCTTGGAAACATCAAATATCACGAATTTGTGCCAATTATCGGTAGAAAGAACGATTGCGAAGAATGGGGTGTGAATCCTTACCTTCCGTCGATGCAGGACGCTTGGAAACATCGAATATCACGTATTCGTGCCAATTATCGATAGAAAGAACGATTGCGAAGGCAGGGAAGTGAAGCCTTACCTTCCGTCGATGCAAGACGGTTGGAAACATCGAATATCACGTATTCGTGCCAATTATCGGTAGAAGGAACGATTGCGAAGAATGGGGAGTGAATCCTTACCTTCCGTCGATGCAAGACGGTTGGAAACATCGAATATCACGTATTCGTGCCAATTATCGGTAGAAAGAACGATTGCGATGGCTGGGAAGTGATTCCTTACCTTCCGTCGATGCAGGACGCTTGGAAACATCGAATATCACGTATTCGTGCCAATTATCGGTAGAAGGAACGATTGCGAAGAATGGGGAGTGAATCCTTACCTTCCGTCGATGCAAGACGGTTGGAAACATCGAATATCACGTATTCGTGCCAATTATCGGTAGAAAGAACGATTGCGATGGCTGGGAAGTTATTCCTTACCTTCCGTCGATGCAGGACGGTTGGAAACATCGAATATCACGTATTCGTGCCAATTATCGGTAGAAAGAACGATTGCGAAGGCAGGGAAGTGAATCCTTACCTTCCGTCGATGCAAGACGGTTGGAAACATCGAATATCACGTATTCGTGCCAATTATCGGTAGAAAGAACGATTGCGATGGCTGGGAAGTTATTCCTTACCTTCCGTCGATGCAGGACGCTTGGAAACATCGAATATCACGTATTCGTGCCAATTATCGATAGAAAGAACGATTGCGAAGGCAGGGAAGTGAATCCTTACCTTCCGTCGATGCAGGACGCTTGGAAACATCGAATATCACGTATTCGTGCCAATTATCGGTAGAAGGAACGATTGCGAAGAATGGGGAGTGAATCCTTACCTTCCGTCGATGCAGGACGCTTGGAAAGATCGAATATCATGTATTCGTGCCAATTATCGATAGAAAGAACGATTGCGATGGCTGGGAAGTGAATCCTTACCTTCCGTCGATGCAGGACGCTTGGAAACATCAAATATCACGAATTTGTGCCAATTATCGGTAGAAAGAACGATTGCGAAGAATGGGGTGTGAATCCTTACCTTCCGTCGATGCAGGACGCTTGGAAACATCGAATATCACGTATTCGTGCCAATTATCGATAGAAAGAACGATTGCGAAGGCAGGGAAGTGAATCCTTACCTTCCGTCGATGCAAGACGGTTGGAAACATCGAATATCACGTATTCGTGCCAATTATCGGTAGAAAGAACGATTGCGATGGCTGGGAAGTTATTCCTTACCTTCCGTCGATGCAGGACGCTTGGAAACATCGAATATCACGAATTTGTGCCAATTATCGATAGAAAGAACGATTGCGAAGAATGGGGAGTGAATCCTTACCTTCCGTCGATGCAGGACGCTTGGAAACATCGAATATCACGTATTCGTGCCAATTATCGATAGAAAGAACGATTGCGAAGGCAGGGAAGTGAATCCTTACCTTCCGTCGATGCAAGACGGTTGGAAACATCGAATATCACGTATTCGTGCCAATTATCGGTAGAAAGAACGATTGCGATGGCTGGGAAGTTATTCCTTACCTTCCGTCGATGCAGGACGCTTGGAAACATCGAATATCACGAATTTGTGCCAATTATCGATAGAAAGAACGATTGCGAAGAATGGGGAGTGAATCCTTACCTTCCGTCGATGCAGGACGCTTGGAAACATCGAATATCACGAATTCGTGCCAATTATCGATAGAAAGAACGATTGCGAAGGCAGGGAAGTGAATCCTTACCTTCCGTCGATGCAAGACGGTTGGAAACATCGAATATCACGTATTCGTGCCAATTATCGGTAGAAAGAACGATTGCGATGGCTGGGAAGTTGTTCCTTACCTTCCGTCGATGCAGGACGCTTGGAAACATCGAATATCACGAATTTGTGCCAATTATCGATAGAAAGAACGATTGCGAAGAATGGGGAGTGAATCCTTACCTTCCGTCGATGCAGGACGCTTGGAAACATCGAATATCACGTATTCGTGCCAATTATCGAAAGAATGAACGATTGCGAAGGCTGGGAAGTGATTCCTTACCTTCCGTCGATGCAGGACGCTTGGAAACATCGAATATCACGTATTCGTGCCAATTATCGGTAGAAGGAACGATTGCGAAGAATGGGGAGTGAATCCTTACCTTCCGTCGATGCAAGACGGTTGGAAACATCGAATATCACGTATTCGTGCCAATTATCGGTAGAAAGAACGATTGCGATGGCTGGGAAGTTATTCCTTACCTTCCGTCGATGCAGGACGCTTGGAAACATCGAATATCATGTATTCGTGCCAATTATCGATAGAAAGAACGATTGCGATGGCTGGGAAGTGAATCCTTACCTTCCGTCGATGCAGGACGCTTGGAAACATCAAATATCACGAATTTGTGCCAATTATCGGTAGAAAGAACGATTGCGAAGAATGGGGTGTGAATCCTTACCTTCCGTCGATGCAGGACGCTTGGAAACATCGAATATCACGTATTCGTGCCAATTATCGATAGAAAGAACGATTGCGAAGGCAGGGAAGTGAATCCTTACCTTCCGTCGATGCAAGACGGTTGGAAACATCGAATATCACGTATTCGTGCCAATTATCGGTAGAAAGAACGATTGCGATGGCTGGGAAGTGATTCCTTACCTTCCGTCGATGCAGGACGCTTGGAAACATCGAATATCACGTATTCGTGCCAATTATCGGTAGAAGGAACGATTGCGAAGAATGGGGAGTGAATCCTTACCTTCCGTCGATGCAAGACGGTTGGAAACATCGAATATCACGTATTCGTGCCAATTATCGGTAGAAAGAACGATTGCGATGGCTGGGAAGTTATTCCTTACCTTCCGTCGATGCAGGACGGTTGGAAACATCGAATATCACGTATTCGTGCCAATTATCGGTAGAAAGAACGATTGCGATGGCTGGGAAGTTATTCCTTACCTTCCGTCGATGCAGGACGCTTGGAAACATCGAATATCACGTATTCGTGCCAATTATCGATAGAAAGAACGATTGCGAAGGCAGGGAAGTGAATCCTTACCTTCCGTCGATGCAAGACGGTTGGAAACATCGAATATCACGTATTCGTGCCAATTATCGGTAGAAAGAACGATTGCGATGGCTGGGAAGTTATTCCTTACCTTCCGTCGATGCAGGACGCTTGGAAACATCGAATATCACGTATTCGTGCCAATTATCGATAGAAAGAACGATTGCGAAGGCAGGGAAGTGAATCCTTACCTTCCGTCGATGCAGGACGCTTGGAAACATCGAATATCACGTATTCGTGCCAATTATCGGTAGAAGGAACGATTGCGAAGAATGGGGAGTGAATCCTTACCTTCCGTCGATGCAGGACGCTTGGAAAGATCGAATATCATGTATTCGTGCCAATTATCGATAGAAAGAACGATTGCGATGGCTGGGAAGTGAATCCTTACCTTCCGTCGATGCAGGACGCTTGGAAACATCAAATATCACGAATTTGTGCCAATTATCGGTAGAAAGAACGATTGCGAAGAATGGGGTGTGAATCCTTACCTTCCGTCGATGCAGGACGCTTGGAAACATCGAATATCACGTATTCGTGCCAATTATCGATAGAAAGAACGATTGCGAAGGCAGGGAAGTGAATCCTTACCTTCCGTCGATGCAAGACGGTTGGAAACATCGAATATCACGTATTCGTGCCAATTATCGGTAGAAAGAACGATTGCGATGGCTGGGAAGTTATTCCTTACCTTCCGTCGATGCAGGACGCTTGGAAACATCGAATATCACGAATTTGTGCCAATTATCGATAGAAAGAACGATTGCGAAGAATGGGGAGTGAATCCTTACCTTCCGTCGATGCAGGACGCTTGGAAACATCGAATATCACGTATTCGTGCCAATTATCGATAGAAAGAACGATTGCGAAGGCAGGGAAGTGAATCCTTACCTTCCGTCGATGCAAGACGGTTGGAAACATCGAATATCACGTATTCGTGCCAATTATCGGTAGAAAGAACGATTGCGATGGGTGGGAAGTTATTCCTTACCTTCCGTCGATGCAGGACGCTTGGAAACATCGAATATCACGAATTTGTGCCAATTATCGATAGAAAGAACGATTGCGAAGAATGGGGAGTGAATCCTTACCTTCCGTCGATGCAGGACGCTTGGAAACATCTAATATCACGTATTCGTGCCAATTATCGATAGAAAGAACGATTGCGAAGGCAGGGAAGTGAATCCTTACCTTCCGTCGATGCAAGACGGTTGGAAACATCGAATATCACGTATTCGTGCCAATTATCGGTAGAAATAACGATTGCGATGGCTGGGAAGTTATTCCTTACCTTCCGTCGATGCAGGACGCTTGGAAACATCGAATATCACGAATTTGTGCCAATTATCGAAAGAATGAACGATTGCGAAGGCTGGGAAGTGATTCCTTACCTTCCGTCGATGCAGGACGCTTGGAAACATCGAATATCACGTATTCGTGCCATTTATCGGTAGAAGGAACGATTGCGAAGAATGGGGAGTGAATCCTTATGTCACATCCCGGGACTGCCCGGAACGTAACCATTTCTATTTATAGACCTCAAACGGATCAGCACGTTCTATACGTACTCCAAGTTGTGCCTTGACTAAGTCTCAATTAAGAATTACAATATAATTCAGTTAAAATGCCGTTGAATTGAGAACATACTGATTCGTCTACATGGTATCACTTAAAATAAGTAAAAGTCACTCACCAAAATAAACGCCGTGCGGCTATCTCAGAACTCGGCATCTGGAATCACAGATATCACAAAATCACTTATACTGCACAGAGTTTCTAATGTTCCGTATGATTGCTCAAAAGATGCAATTCAAATATATTTATTCAATTAAAACTACTTTAAATCAAGGGAAAAGCCTTTTGAGTAACTACAAAGAACCACGGAATGATATAGGATAAAAAGGGAGCGCGACCGTTAATGTATGTCGTAACACTGCCGTCTCGTTCAGAGTCGCGCAACAGACTGAGCTCTCGCTGCTGGAAGTGCATGCGCAGAGGTATAGACGCTAACTCAGCGTTAAACATAGGAGTGCTGAGTCAGATAATCACGATTCCATTGTCTTGCACGTGTGCGATAAGACTGTCGCATCAGCATTCGTTCCGAGGGCGTTAACAAATGCAACTCAAGAATGCACACGTTGCAAAAGATAAGGCATGTACGGGAACCGTTGACCAACGGCGTTCCCAGCTGCGTCAGCATCCGCTCCCACGGAGATAAATGCACACGTTGCAAAAGATAAGGCACGTACGGGAACCGTTGACCAACGGCGTTCCCAGCTGCGTCAGCATTCGTTACTGCACAAAAAGATTGTCGCATCAGCATCCGTTCCGATTGCGATAACAACTGCCACTCAGGAATGCACACGTTGCGAAAGATAAGGCACGTACGGGAACCGTTGCAAACGGTCGTTCCCAGCTGCGTCAGCATTCTTCGAGACTGCACAATCAGCATATTACTGCTATAAAATAAGCAGAGCAGTCAACAGAAAGTTAGTCTACCGCCGGATGCGGTACGTGCTCAATGTAAAGTCCACCGCGGGCAAATCACCGCAGTTAGTGCACCGCTAACAGTCAGTCAAGTGTCAGCAGTCAAGTGTCAGTAGTCAAGTGTCAGTAGTCAAGAGCAGTCCAATTCAGTCTATCGACGGACGCGGTGCGTGCTTCATGTACAGTTCAGTTCAAGTAGACAGTATTCCAGTACAGTCAGTAGTCTACGGTCAGTATGTAGTCAGTATACAGTCAGTCTATCGGATATTCTGATGTTTTCCGGGTGGAGTCCGACGCGGTGCGTGCTCCATGTATATTTCAGTCAGTCAGTCAGTAGACAGTGAGTAGTCAGTCAGTAAACAGGCAGTGCAGTTCGGTCTACCATATAACGTTTTACTATATTAACCAACAGTGTATTAAATAAAGTGACAAGTTAGTTTTGAACAGTGTTCTTTAGTTCATTTACGCGCATCCACCGCCAACAATGTGTGCTAGCCATATCCCACAACGAAGAAGGTAGATCCGCTCGCTACCTCTGGCTCGCACACTGGACGAACCACACTTCTTAACGTCCCGATACAGGTTGACTACCCCTAGGGACCAGTCACGATCAAAAATGCGAACGTATCCAACCAACTTCGAGAAACGTCCTGTCAATCATTATGGAGCCCTACCTAGGACGTAACAAAAATTGGTGACAGCGGTGGGATACGGTCGCAAACGTTAAGAGGTGTATCACGAAATGGCGGACGAGACGACTGCAACGCCTCTAGACCTAGTGCTACAACAGCTCTCCCTGTGGGAGGATAAATTCGACAATATGAACTCGAAGAATAGGAGACTGGACCGAATCATCGACACGCATAAACCCCAACAGTCGACGGTACTCGAAGAACCAGCGCAGGAAGACGTCGAGCATCGATTGGGGAATTGGCTGGAAGAATTTCCCAAATCTGAGGGGGAAGGGGACGACCTAATCGTCGATACGTCACCCACGATCGACTCGACGGAAGACACCAATGTGTTTCGTACACTCGCAGTCCGGCATACGTTATCAAGGAAGTCCGAGACTCATTGCCAAAAATGAAGGATATAACATTTTTTGGTGGCGGCGATAGAATGCGATCGCATATGATGTGATGTGTAACGAAAATGGTCACAAGTACCATCTGTTAAAAGTTAAAACAAAGATAATCTGGACTACTAACCGTGAGAATAAACCTGCTACTAGCTACGATGGAAAAAGAAAGGCAGGATCAAGGAAACGTACAGTATACGATACAATCACAAATTAACCAAGATCACAATAAGCATTTGTAATGATCTAAGAGCTGAAGTCTTTATCAGAGTCACGTTGTACGAGTCCATTCGAGCTGCAATGAAAGCCAATTGCGGAAATAAGAAAGTTGGGATAACGCAAATAATCTACCAACATCCACCTAAAGGCATCAACAAGGAACTAAACGCAAGGGCCCTGGACCATTCAAAGTATCACCAAATGTGCAAAGAAAAACGAGTTTATTGTTTTACTCCGGATCTGAAATTAATCTCATCAAGAAGTCAGTCCAGATCAGAACGGCGAATATAAACGACCGAGATGTGATAATATACGTGGCAAATCGGCTTCGAACCTGACCACCCTAGGGAAAGTGTCATAAAGGTTGCGGGCCATCAAGTTCATTCTCGCGTAGTGGATGATTCGTCGCTGATCAAGGAGGACGGGATCTTAGGATCTCAATTATTAAATCTACCACGGAGCCTGCATCAATTACGCGTATATACGCGCCGAACGGGGCACATTTTGTATACGGTCCAGTAACTCCGAGCTCTCAATGTCCAAAAGATGCTCACCGCTATTGCAAGTAATACAGCGAATTCCGAAATAGAAGAGGGATGCGCGTCAAGAATCAAGGTAAAAAATTACTGTACAGAAAGTAACATTGGGGGAGGTCAAAGTAATAAAACTCTCCAAAATCAAGGGCGGGTATCGCCATCAAGTTAAAGAATTACTGAATAAGGCAGTAACATTGGGGGAGGTCATCGTAATAAAACTCTCCATAATCAAAGGCGGGAATCGACATCAAGTTAAAAGGTTACTGATATCAAGCAGTAGCATTGGGGGAGGTCAAGGTAATATAACTCTCCAAAATCAAAAGCGCCATCGCCATCGCCATCGCCATCGCCATCGCCATCGCCATCAAGTTAATCGCAATTAAGTTAAACAATTGCCGCATGGACGGTAACATTGAGAAAGTTTAAAGAAATAAACTCTCAAAAATAAAAGGGCGTAGATGACCATTAAGAAAAAATACTGCAGTATTAGCAGCCGCCAAAACACTTATTCACGAGTACCAACTCCATACAATTTACGCATACGGATTCCAACCCATCAACATCGTACGGAGTTGACATTCGCATCTTTTAATCCGAAGAGGCGAAGGAAGTAAGCGTTACGGAACGTCACGCAACGAAGACACCAGCAACAAAGGAACATCAGCAGCGAAAACACAACCAAAAACAACACTTCAAAATTCACGCAGACCTCAGCAAATTTCTTACAGAAATTTGCTTTCCAAGGGGGAAGGTGTCACATCCCGGGACTGCCCGGAACGTAACCATTTCTATTTATAGACCTCAAACGGATCAGCACGTTCTATACGTACTCCAAGTTGTGCCTTGACTAAGTCTCAATTAAGAATTACAATATAATTCAGTTAAAATGCCGTTGAATTGAGAACATACTGATTCGTCTACATGGTATCACTTAAAATAAGTAAAAGTCACTCACCAAAATAAACGCCGTGCGGCTATCTCAGAACTCGGCATCTGGAATCACAGATATCACAAAATCACTTATACTGCACAGAGTTTCTAATGTTCCGTATGATTGCTCAAAAGATGCAATTCAAATATATTTATTCAATTAAAACTACTTTAAATCAAGGGAAAAGCCTTTTGAGTAACCACAAAGAACCACGGAATGATATAGGATAAAAAGGGAGCGCGACCGTTAATGTATGTCGTAACACTGCCGTCTCGTTCAGAGTCGCGCAACAGACTGAGCTCTCGCTGCTGGAAGTGCATGCGCAGAGGTATAGACGCTAACTCAGCGTTAAACATAGGAGTGCTGAGTCAGATAATCACGATTCCATTGTCTTGCACGTGTGCGATAAGACTGTCGCATCAGCATTCGTTCCGAGGGCGTTAACAAATGCAACTCAAGAATGCACACGTTGCAAAAGATAAGGCATGTACGGGAACCGTTGACCAACGGCGTTCCCAGCTGCGTCAGCATCCGCTCCCACGGAGATAAATGCACACGTTGCAAAAGATAAGGCACGTACGGGAACCGTTGACCAACGGCGTTCCCAGCTGCGTCAGCATTCGTTACTGCACAAAAAGATTGTCGCATCAGCATCCGTTCCGATTGCGATAACAACTGCCACTCAGGAATGCACACGTTGCGAAAGATAAGGCACGTACGGGAACCGTTGCAAACGGTCGTTCCCAGCTGCGTCAGCATTCTTCGAGACTGCACAATCAGCATATTACTGCTATAAAATAAGCAGAGCAGTCAACAGAAAGTTAGTCTACCGCCGGATGCGGTACGTGCTCAATGTAAAGTCCACCGCGGGCAAATCACCGCAGTTAGTGCACCGCTAACAGTCAGTCAAGTGTCAGTAGTCAAGTGTCAGTAGTCAAGAGCAGTCCAATTCAGTCTATCGACGGACGCGGTGCGTGCTTCATGTACAGTTCAGTTCAAGTAGACAGTATTCCAGTACAGTCAGTAGTCTACGGTCAGTATGTAGTCAGTATACAGTCAGTCTATCGGATATTCTGATGTTTTCCGGGTGGAGTCCGACGCGGTGCGTGCTCCATGTATATTTCAGTCAGTCAGTCAGTAGACAGTGAGTAGTCAGTCAGTAAACAGGCAGTGCAGTTCGGTCTACCATATAACGTTTTACTATATTAACCAACAGTGTATTAAATAAAGTGACAAGTTAGTTTTGAACAGTGTTCTTTAGTTCATTTACGCGCATCCACCGCCAACAATGTGTGCTAGCCATATCCCACAACGAAGAAGGTAGATCCGCTCGCTACCTCTGGCTCGCACACTCGACGAACCACACTTCTTAACGTCCCGATACAGGTTGACTACCCCTAGGGACCAGTCACGATCAAAAATGCGAACGTATCCAACCAACTTCGAGAAACGTCCTGTCAATCATTATGGAGCCCTACCTAGGACGTAACACTTACCTTCCGTCGATGCAAGACGGTTGGAAACATCGAATATCACGTATTCGTGCCAATTATCGGTAGAAAGAACGATTGCGATGGCTGGGAAGTTATTCCTTACCTTCCGTCGATGCAGGACGCTTGGAAACATCGAATATCACGTATTCGTGCCAATTATCGAAAGAATGAACGATTGCGAAGACTGGGAAGTGATTCCTTACCTTCCGTCGATGCAGGACGCTTGGAAACATCGAATATCACGTATTCGTGCCAATTATCGAAAGAATGAACGATTGCGAAGACTGGGAAGTGATTCCTTACCTTCCGTCGATGCAGGACGCTTGGAAACATCGAATATCACGTATTCGTGCCAATTATCGGTAGAAGGAACGATTGCGAAGAATGGGGAGTGAATCCTTACCTTCCGTCGATGCAAGACGGTTGGAAACATCGAATATCACGTATTCGTGCCAATTATCGGTAGAAAGAACGATTGCGATGGCTGGGAAGTTATTCCTTACCTTCCGTCGATGCAGGACGCTTGGAAACATCGAATATCACGTATTCGTGCCAATTATCGAAAGAATGAACGATTGCGAAGGCTGGGAAGTGATTCCTTACCTTCCGTCGATGCAGGACGCTTGGAAACATCGAATATCACGTATTCGTGCCAATTATCGGTAGAAGGAACGATTGCGAAGAATGGGGAGTGAATCCTTACCTTCCGTCGATGCAAGACGGTTGGAAACATCGAATATCACGTATTCGTGCCAATTATCGGTAGAAAGAACGATTGCGATGGCTGGGAAGTGAATCCTTACCTTCCGTCGATGCAGGACGCTTGGAAACATCGAATATCACGTATTCGTGCCAATTATCGATAGAAAGAACGATTGCGATGGCTGGGAAGTGAATCCTTACCTTCCGTCGATGCAGGACGCTTGGAAACATCAAATATCACGAATTTGTGCCAATTATCGGTAGAAAGAACGATTGCGAAGAATGGGGTGTGAATCCTTACCTTCCGTCGATGCAGGACGCTTGGAAACATCGAATATCACGTATTCGTGCCAATTATCGATAGAAAGAACGATTGCGAAGGCAGGGAAGTGAAGCCTTACCTTCCGTCGATGCAAGACGGTTGGAAACATCGAATATCACGTATTCGTGCCAATTATCGGTAGAAAGAACGATTGCGATGGCTGGGAAGTTATTCCTTACCTTCCGTCGATGCAGGACGCTTGGAAACATCGAATATCACGAATTTGTGCCAATTATCGATAGAAAGAACGATTGCGAAGAATGGGGAGTGAATCCTTACCTTCCGTCGATGCAGGACGCTTGGAAACATCGAATATCACGTATTCGTGCCAATTATCGGTAGAAAGAACGATTGCGATGGCTGGGAAGTTATTCCTTACCTTCCGTCGATGCAGGACGCTTGGAAACATCGAATATCACGAATTTGTGCCAATTATCGATAGAAAGAACGATTGCGAAGAATGGGGAGTGAATCCTTACCTTCCGTCGATGCAGGACGCTTGGAAACATCGAATATCACGTATTCGTGCCAATTATCGATAGAAAGAACGATTGCGAAGGCAGGGAAGTGAATCCTTACCTTCCGTCGATGCAAGACGGTTGGAAACATCGAATATCACGTATTCGTGCCAATTATCGGTAGAAAGAACGATTGCGATGGCTGGGAAGTTATTCCTTACCTTCCGTCGATGCAGGACGCTTGGAAACATCGAATATCACGAATTTGTGCCAATTATCGATAGAAAGAACGATTGCGAAGAATGGGGAGTGAATCCTTACCTTCCGTCGATGCAGGACGCTTGGAAACATCGAATATCACGTATTCGTGCCAATTATCGATAGAAAGAACGATTGCGAAGGCAGGGAAGTGAATCCTTACCTTCCGTCGATGCAAGACGGTTGGAAACATCGAATATCACGTATTCGTGCCAATTATCGGTAGAAAGAACGATTGCGATGGCTGGGAAGTGAATCCTTACCTTCCGTCGATGCAAGACGGTTGGAAACATCGAATATCACGTATTCGTGCCAATTATCGGTAGAAAGAACGATTGCGATGGCTGGGAAGTTATTCCTTACCTTCCGTCGATGCAGGACGCTTGGAAACATCGAATATCACGAATTTGTGCCAATTATCGATAGAAAGAACGATTGCGAAGAATGGGGAGTGAATCCTTACCTTCCGTCGATGCAGGACGCTTGGAAACATCTAATATCACGAATTTGTGCCAATTATCGATAGAAAGAACGATTGCGAAGAATGGGGTGTGAATCCTTACCTTCCGTCGATGCAGGACGCTTGGAAACATCGAATATCACGTATTCGTGCCAATTATCGATAGAAAGAACGATTGCGAAGGCAGGGAAGTGAAGCCTTACCTTCCGTCGATGCAAGACGGTTGGAAACATCGAATATCACGTATTCGTGCCAATTATCGGTAGAAAGAACGATTGCGATGGCTGGGAAGTTATTCCTTACCTTCCGTCGATGCAGGACGCTTGGAAACATCGAATATCACGTATTCGTGCCAATTATCGAAAGAATGAACGATTGCGAAGACTGGGAAGTGATTCCTTACCTTCCGTCGATGCAGGACGCTTGGAAACATCGAATATCACGTATTCGTGCCAATTATCGGTAGAAGGAACGATTGCGAAGAATGGGGAGTGAATCCTTACCTTCCGTCGATGCAAGACGGTTGGAAACATCGAATATCACGTATTCGTGCCAATTATCGGTAGAAAGAACGATTGCGATGGCTGGGAAGTTATTCCTTACCTTCCGTCGATGCAGGACGCTTGGAAACATCGAATATCACGTATTCGTGCCAATTATCGAAAGAATGAACGATTGCGAAGACTGGGAAGTGATTCCTTACCTTCCGTCGATGCAGGACGCTTGGAAACATCGAATATCACGTATTCGTGCCAATTATCGGTAGAAGGAACGATTGCGAAGAATGGGGAGTGAATCCTTACCTTCCGTCGATGCAAGACGGTTGGAAACATCGAATATCACGTATTCGTGCCAATTATCGGTAGAAAGAACGATTGCGATGGCTGGGAAGTTATTCCTTACCTTCCGTCGATGCAGGACGCTTGGAAACATCGAATATCACGTATTCGTGCCAATTATCGAAAGAATGAACGATTGCGAAGGCTGGGAAGTGATTCCTTACCTTCCGTCGATGCAGGACGCTTGGAAACATCGAATATCACGTATTCGTGCCAATTATCGGTAGAAGGAACGATTGCGAAGAATGGGGAGTGAATCCTTACCTTCCGTCGATGCAAGACGGTTGGAAACATCGAATATCACGTATTCGTGCCAATTATCGGTAGAAAGAACGATTGCGATGGCTGGGAAGTTATTCCTTACCTTCCGTCGATGCAGGACGCTTGGAAACATCGAATATCACGTATTCGTGCCAATTATCGATAGAAAGAACGATTGCGATGGCTGGGAAGTGAATCCTTACCTTCCGTCGATGCAGGACGCTTGGAAACATCGAATATCACGTATTCGTGCCAATTATCGGTAGAAAGAACGATTGCGATGGCTGGGAAGTTATTCCTTACCTTCCGTCGATGCAGGACGCTTGGAAACATCGAATATCACGAATTTGTGCCAATTATCGATAGAAAGAACGATTGCGAAGAATGGGGAGTGAATCCTTACCTTCCGTCGATGCAGGACGCTTGGAAACATCGAATATCACGTATTCGTGCCAATTATCGATAGAAAGAACGATTGCGAAGGCAGGGAAGTGAATCCTTACCTTCCGTCGATGCAAGACGGTTGGAAACATCGAATATCACGTATTCGTGCCAATTATCGGTAGAAAGAACGATTGCGATGGCTGGGAAGTTATTCCTTACCTTCCGTCGATGCAGGACGCTTGGAAACATCGAATATCACGAATTTGTGCCAATTATCGATAGAAAGAACGATTGCGAAGAATGGGGAGTGAATCCTTACCTTCCGTCGATGCAGGACGCTTGGAAACATCGAATATCACGTATTCGTGCCAATTATCGATAGAAAGAACGATTGCGAAGGCAGGGAAGTGAATCCTTACCTTCCGTCGATGCAAGACGGTTGGAAACATCGAATATCACGTATTCGTGCCAATTATCGGTAGAAAGAACGATTGCGATGGCTGGGAAGTGAATCCTTACCTTCCGTCGATGCAAGACGGTTGGAAACATCGAATATCACGTATTCGTGCCAATTATCGGTAGAAAGAACGATTGCGATGGCTGGGAAGTTATTCCTTACCTTCCGTCGATGCAGGACGCTTGGAAACATCGAATATCACGAATTTGTGCCAATTATCGATAGAAAGAACGATTGCGAAGAATGGGGAGTGAATCCTTACCTTCCGTCGATGCAGGACGCTTGGAAACATCAAGTATCACGAATTTGTGCCAATTATCGATAGAAAGAACGATTGCGAAGAATGGGGTGTGAATCCTTACCTTCCGTCGATGCAGGACGCTTGGAAACATCGAATATCACGTATTCGTGCCAATTATCGATAGAAAGAACGATTGCGAAGGCAGGGAAGTGAAGCCTTACCTTCCGTCGATGCAAGACGGTTGGAAACATCGAATATCACGTATTCGTGCCAATTATCGGTAGAAAGAACGATTGCGATGGCTGGGAAGTTATTCCTTACCTTCCGTCGATGCAGGACGCTTGGAAACATCGAATATCACGAATTTGTGCCAATTATCGATAGAAAGAACGATTGCGAAGAATGGGGAGTGAATCCTTACCTTCCGTCGATGCAGGACGCTTGGAAACATCGAATATCACGTATTCGTGCCAATTATCGATAGAAAGAACGATTGCGAAGGCAGGGAAGTGAATCCTTACCTTCCGTCGATGCAAGACGGTTGGAAACATCGAATATCACGTATTCGTGCCAATTATCGGTAGAAAGAACGATTGCGATGGCTGGGAAGTTATTCCTTACCTTCCGTCGATGCAGGACGCTTGGAAACATCGAATATCACGAATTTGTGCCAATTATCGATAGAAAGAACGATTGCGAAGAATGGGGAGTGAATCCTTACCTTCCGTCGATGCAGGACGCTTGGAAACATCGAATATCACGTATTCGTGCCAATTATCGATAGAAAGAACGATTGCGAAGGCAGGGAAGTGAATCCTTACCTTCCGTCGATGCAAGACGGTTGGAAACATCGAATATCACGTATTCGTGCCAATTATCGGTAGAAAGAACGATTGCGATGGCTGGGAAGTTATTCCTTACCTTCCGTCGATGCAGGACGCTTGGAAACATCGAATATCACGTATTCGTGCCAATTATCGATAGAAAGAACGATTGCGAAGGCAGGGAAGTGAATCCTTACCTTCTGTCGATGCAGGACGCTTGGAAACATCGAATATCACGTATTCGTGCCAATTATCGGTAGAAGGAACGATTGCGAAGAATGGGGAGTGAATCCTTACCTTCCGTCGATGCAGGACGCTTGGAAAGATCGAATATCATGTATTCGTGCCAATTATCGATAGAAAGAACGATTGCGATGGCTGGGAAGTGAATCCTTACCTTCCGTCGATGCAGGACGCTTGGAAACATCAAATATCACGAATTTGTGCCAATTATCGGTAGAAAGAACGATTGCGAAGAATGGGGTGTGAATCCTTACCTTCCGTCGATGCAGGACGCTTGGAAACATCGAATATCACGTATTCGTGCCAATTATCGATAGAAAGAACGATTGCGAAGGCAGGGAAGTGAATCCTTACCTTCCGTCGATGCAAGACGGTTGGAAACATCGAATATCACGTATTCGTGCCAATTATCGGTAGAAAGAACGATTGCGATGGCTGGGAAGTTATTCCTTACCTTCCGTCGATGCAGGACGCTTGGAAACATCGAATATCACGAATTTGTGCCAATTATCGATAGAAAGAACGATTGCGAAGAATGGGGAGTGAATCCTTACCTTCCGTCGATGCAGGACGCTTGGAAACATCGAATATCACGTATTCGTGCCAATTATCGATAGAAAGAACGATTGCGAAGGCAGGGAAGTGAATCCTTACCTTCCGTCGATGCAAGACGGTTGGAAACATCGAATATCACGTATTCGTGCCAATTATCGGTAGAAAGAACGATTGCGATGGCTGGGAAGTTATTCCTTACCTTCCGTCGATGCAGGACGCTTGGAAACATCGAATATCACGAATTTGTGCCAATTATCGATAGAAAGAACGATTGCGAAGAATGGGGAGTGAATCCTTACCTTCCGTCGATGCAGGACGCTTGGAAACATCGAATATCACGTATTCGTGCCAATTATCGATAGAAAGAACGATTGCGAAGGCAGGGAAGTGAATCCTTACCTTCCGTCGATGCAAGACGGTTGGAAACATCGAATATCACGTATTCGTGCCAATTATCGGTAGAAAGAACGATTGCGATGGCTGGGAAGTGAATCCTTACCTTCCGTCGATGCAAGACGGTTGGAAACATCGAATATCACGTATTCGTGCCAATTATCGGTAGAAGGAACGATTGCGAAGAATGGGGAGTGAATCCTTACCTTCCGTCGATGCAAGACGGTTGGAAACATCGAATATCACGTATTCGTGCCAATTATCGATAGAAAGAACGATTGCGAAGGCAGGGAAGTGAATCCTTACCTTCCGTCGATGCAAGACGGTTGGAAACATCGAATATCACGTATTCGTGCCAATTATCGGTAGAAAGAACGATTGCGATGGCTGGGAAGTGATTCCTTACCTTCCGTCGATGCAGGACGCTTGGAAACATCAAATATCACGAATTTGTGCCAATTATCGGTAGAAAGAACGATTGCGAAGAATGGGGTGTGAATCCTTACCTTCCGTCGATGCAGGACGCTTGGAAACATCGAATATCACGTATTCGTGCCAATTATCGAAAGAATGAACGATTGCGAAGGCTGGGAAGTGATTCCTTACCTTCCGTCGATGCAGGACGCTTGGAAACATCGAATATCACGTATTCGTGCCAATTATCGGTAGAAGGAACGATTGCGAAGAATGGGGAGTGAATCCTTACCTTCCGTCGATGCAAGACGGTTGGAAACATCGAATATCACGTATTCGTGCCAATTATCGGTAGAAAGAACGATTGCGATGGCTGGGAAGTTATTCCTTACCTTCCGTCGATGCAGGACGCTTGGAAACATCGAATATCACGTATTCGTGCCAATTATCGATAGAAAGAACGATTGCGATGGCTGGGAAGTGAATCCTTACCTTCCGTCGATGCAGGACGCTTGGAAACATCAAATATCACGAATTTGTGCCAATTATCGGTAGAAAGAACGATTGCGAAGAATGGGGTGTGAATCCTTACCTTCCGTCGATGCAGGACGCTTGGAAACATCGAATATCACGTATTCGTGCCAATTATCGATAGAAAGAACGATTGCGAAGGCAGGGAAGTGAAGCCTTACCTTCCGTCGATGCAAGACGGTTGGAAACATCGAATATCACGTATTCGTGCCAATTATCGGTAGAAAGAACGATTGCGATGGCTGGGAAGTTATTCCTTACCTTCCGTCGATGCAGGACGCTTGGAAACATCGAATATCACGTATTCGTGCCAATTATCGATAGAAAGAACGATTGCGAAGGCAGGGAAGTGAATCCTTACCTTCCGTCGATGCAAGACGGTTGGAAACATCGAATATCACGTATTCGTGCCAATTATCGGTAGAAAGAACGATTGCGATGGCTGGGAAGTTATTCCTTACCTTCCGTCGATGCAGGACGCTTGGAAACATCGAATATCACGAATTTGTGCCAATTATCGATAGAAAGAACGATTGCGAAGAATGGGGAGTGAATCCTTACCTTCCGTCGATGCAGGACGCTTGGAAACATCGAATATCACGTATTCGTGCCAATTATCGATAGAAAGAACGATTGCGAAGGCAGGGAAGTGAATCCTTACCTTCCGTCGATGCAAGACGGTTGGAAACATCGAATATCACGTATTCGTGCCAATTATCGGTAGAAAGAACGATTGCGATGGCTGGGAAGTGAATCCTTACCTTCCGTCGATGCAAGACGGTTGGAAACATCGAATATCACGTATTCGTGCCAATTATCGGTAGAAAGAACGATTGCGATGGCTGGGAAGTTATTCCTTACCTTCCGTC
The DNA here is from genome assembly GCA_907165295.1 of Nomada fabriciana. Classification (NCBI taxonomy): domain Eukaryota; kingdom Metazoa; phylum Arthropoda; class Insecta; order Hymenoptera; family Apidae; genus Nomada; species Nomada fabriciana. The sequence goes on along the minus strand of CAJRBH010000179.1, from coordinate 27,353 downwards.
GATGCAGGACGCTTGGAAACATCGAATATCACGAATTTGTGCCAATTATCGATAGAAAGAACGATTGCGAAGAATGGGGAGTGAATCCTTACCTTCCGTCGATGCAGGACGCTTGGAAACATCTAATATCACGTATTCGTGCCAATTATCGATAGAAAGAACGATTGCGAAGGCAGGGAAGTGAATCCTTACCTTCCGTCGATGCAAGACGGTTGGAAACATCGAATATCACGTATTCGTGCCAATTATCGGTAGAAAGAACGATTGCGATGGCTGGGAAGTTATTCCTTACATTCCGTCGATGCAGGACGCTTGGAAACATCGAATATCACGAATTTGTGCCAATTATCGAAAGAATGAACGATTGCGAAGGCTGGGAAGTGATTCCTTACCTACCGTCGATGCAAGACGGTTGGAAACGTCGAATATCACGTATTCGTGCCAATTATCGGTAGAAAGAACGATTGCGATGGCTGGGAAGTTATTCCTTACCTTCCGTCGATGCAGGACGCTTGGAAACATCGAATATCACGTATTCGTGCCAATTATCGATAGAAAGAACGATTGCGATGGCTGGGAAGTGAATCCTTACCTTCCGTCGATGCAGGACGCTTGGAAACATCAAGTATCACGAATTTGTGCCAATTATCGGTAGAAAGAACGATTGCGAAGAATGGGGTGTGAATCCTTACCTTCCGTCGATGCAGGACGCTTGGAAACATCGAATATCACGTATTCGTGCCAATTATCGATAGAAAGAACGATTGCGAAGGCAGGGAAGTGAAGCCTTACCTTCCGTCGATGCAAGACGGTTGGAAACATCGAATATCACGTATTCGTGCCAATTATCGGTAGAAAGAACGATTGCGATGGCTGGGAAGTTATTCCTTACCTTCCGTCGATGCAGGACGCTTGGAAACATCGAATATCACGAATTTGTGCCAATTATCGATAGAAAGAACGATTGCGAAGAATGGGGAGTGAATCCTTACCTTCCGTCGATGCAGGACGCTTGGAAACATCGAATATCACGTATTCGTGCCAATTATCGATAGAAAGAACGATTGCGAAGGCAGGGAAGTGAATCCTTACCTTCCGTCGATGCAAGACGGTTGGAAACATCGAATATCACGTATTCGTGCCAATTATCGGTAGAAAGAACGATTGCGATGGCTGGGGAGTTATTCCTTACCTTCCGTCGATGCAGGACGCTTGGAAACATCGAATATCACGAATTTGTGCCAATTATCGATAGAAAGAACGATTGCGAAGAATGGGGAGTGAATCCTTACCTTCCGTCGATGCAGGACGCTTGGAAACATCGAATATCACGTATTCGTGCCAATTATCGATAGAAAGAACGATTGCGAAGGCAGGGAAGTGAATCCTTACCTTCCGTCGATGCAAGACGGTTGGAAACATCGAATATCACGTATTCGTGCCAATTATAGGTAGAAAGAATGATTGCGATGGCTGGGAAGTGAATCCTTACCTTCCGTCGATGCAAGACGGTTGGAAACATCGAATATCACGTATTCGTGCCAATTATCGGTAGAAAGAACGATTGCGATGGCTGGGAAGTGATTCCTTACCTTCCGTCGATGCAGGACGCTTGGAAACATCGAATATCACGTATTCGTGCCAATTATCGGTAGAAGGAACGATTGCGAAGAATGGGGAGTGAATCCTTACCTTCCGTCGATGCAAGACGGTTGGAAACATCGAATATCACGTATTCGTGCCAATTATCGGTAGAAAGAACGATTGCGATGGCTGGGAAGTGATTCCTTACCTTCCGTCGATGCAGGACGCTTGGAAACATCGAATATCACGTATTCGTGCCAATTATCGATAGAAAGAACGATTGCGATGGCTGGGAAGTGAATCCTTACCTTCCGTCGATGCAGGACGCTTGGAAACATCGAATATCACGAAATTGTGCCAATTATCGAAAGAATGAACGATTGCGAAGGCTGGGAAGTGATTCCTTACCTTCCGTCGATGCAGGACGCTTGGAAACATCGAATATCACGTATTCGTGCCAATTATCGGTAGAAGGAACGATTGCGAAGAATGGGGAGTGAATCCTTACCTTCCGTCGATGCAAGACGGTTGGAAACATCGAATATCACGTATTCGTGCCAATTATCGGTAGAAAGAACGATTGCGATGGCTGGGAAGTGAATCCTTACCTTCCGTCGATGCAGGACGCTTGGAAACATCGAATATCACGTATTCGTGCCAATTATCGATAGAAAGAACGATTGCGATGGCTGGGAAGTGAATCCTTACCTTCCGTCGATGCAGGACGCTTGGAAACATCAAGTATCACGAATTTGTGCCAATTATCGGTAGAAAGAACGATTGCGAAGAATGGGGTGTGAATCCTTACCTTCCGTCGATGCAGGACGCTTGGAAACATCGAATATCACGTATTCGTGCCAATTATCGATAGAAAGAACGATTGCGAAGGCAGGGAAGTGAAGCCTTACCTTCCGTCGATGCAAGACGGTTGGAAACATCGAATATCACGTATTCGTGCCAATTATCGGTAGAAAGAACGATTGCGATGGCTGGGAAGTTATTCCTTACCTTCCGTCGATGCAGGACGCTTGGAAACATCGAATATCACGAATTTGTGCCAATTATCGATAGAAAGAACGATTGCGAAGAATGGGGAGTGAATCCTTACCTTCCGTCGATGCAGGACGCTTGGAAACATCGAATATCACGTATTCGTGCCAATTATCGATAGAAAGAACGATTGCGAAGGCAGGGAAGTGAATCCTTACCTTCCGTCGATGCAAGACGGTTGGAAACATCGAATATCACGTATTCGTGCCAATTATCGGTAGAAAGAACGATTGCGATGGCTGGGGAGTTATTCCTTACCTTCCGTCGATGCAGGACGCTTGGAAACATCGAATATCACGTATTCGTGCCAATTATCGATAGAAAGAACGATTGCGAAGAATGGGGAGTGAATCCTTACCTTCCGTCGATGCAGGACGCTTGGAAACATCGAATATCACGTATTCGTGCCAATTATCGATAGAAAGAACGATTGCGAAGGCAGGGAAGTGAATCCTTACCTTCCGTCGATGCAAGACGGTTGGAAACATCGAATATCACGTATTCGTGCCAATTATAGGTAGAAAGAATGATTGCGATGGCTGGGAAGTGAATCCTTACCTTCCGTCGATGCAAGACGGTTGGAAACATCGAATATCACGTATTCGTGCCAATTATCGGTAGAAAGAACGATTGCGATGGCTGGGAAGTGATTCCTTACCTTCCGTCGATGCAGGACGCTTGGAAACATCGAATATCACGTATTCGTGCCAATTATCGGTAGAAAGAACGATTGCGAAGAATGGGGAGTGAATCCTTACCTTCCGTCGATGCAAGACGGTTGGAAACATCGAATATCACGTATTCGTGCCAATTATCGGTAGAAAGAACGATTGCGATGGCTGGGAAGTTATTCCTTACCTTCCGTCGATGCAGGACGCTTGGAAACATCGAATATCACGTATTCGTGCCAATTATCGATAGAAAGAACGATTGCGATGGCTGGGAAGTGAATCCTTACCTTCCGTCGATGCAGGACGCTTGGAAACATCGAATATCACGAAATTGTGCCAATTATCGAAAGAATGAACGATTGCGAAGGCTGGGAAGTGATTCCTTACCTTCCGTCGATGCAGGACGCTTGGAAACATCGAATATCACGTATTCGTGCCAATTATCGGTAGAAGGAACGATTGCGAAGAATGGGGAGTGAATCCTTACCTTCCGTCGATGCAAGACGGTTGGAAACATCGAATATCACGTATTCGTGCCAATTATCGGTAGAAAGAACGATTGCGATGGCTGGGAAGTTATTCCTTACCTTCCGTCGATGCAGGACGCTTGGAAACATCGAATATCACGAATTTGTGCCAATTATCGAAAGAATGAACGATTGCGAAGGCTGGGAAGTGATTCCTTACCTTCCGTCGATGCAGGACGCTTGGAAACATCGAATATCACGTATTCGTGCCAATTATCGGTAGAAGGAACGATTGCGAAGAATGGGGAGTGAATCCTTACCTTCCGTCGATGCAAGAAAGTTGGAAACATCGAATATCACGTATTCGTGCCAATTATCGAAAGAATGAACGATTGCGAAGGCTGGGAAGTGATTCCTTACCTTCCGTCGATGCAGGACGCTTGGAAACATCGAATATCACGTATTCGTGCCAATTATCGGTAGAAGGAACGATTGCGAAGAATGGGGAGTGAATCCTTACCTTCCGTCGATGCAGGACGCTTGGAAACATCGAATATCACGTATTCGTGCCAATTATCGATAGAAAGAACGATTGCGAAGGCAGGGAAGTGAATCCTTACCTTCCGTCGATGCAAGACGGTTGGAAACATCGAATATCACGTATTCGTGCCAATTATCGATAGAAAGAACGATTGCGATGGCTGGGAAGTGAATCCTTACCTTCCGTCGATGCAGGACGCTTGGAAACATCGAATATCACGAATTTGTGCCAATTATCGATAGAAAGAACGATTGCGAAGAATGGGGAGTGAATCCTTACCTTCCGTCGATGCAGGACGCTTGGAAACATCGAATATCACGAATTTGTGCCAATTATCGATAGAAAGAACGATTGCGAAGAATGGGGAGTGAATCCTTACCTTCCGTCGATGCAGGACGCTTGGAAACATCTAATATCACGTATTCGTGCCAATTATCGATAGAAAGAACGATTGCGAAGGCAGGGAAGTGAATCCTTACCTTCCGTCGATGCAAGACGGTTGGAAACATCGAATATCACGTATTCGTGCCAATTATCGGTAGAAAGAACGATTGCGATGGCTGGGAAGTTATTCCTTACCTTCCGTCGATGCAGGACGCTTGGAAACATCGAATATCACGAATTTGTGCCAATTATCGAAAGAATGAACGATTGCGAAGGCTGGGAAGTGATTCCTTACCTTCCGTCGATGCAAGACGGTTGGAAACATCGAATATCACGTATTCGTGCCAATTATCGGTAGAAAGAACGATTGCGATGGCTGGGAAGTTATTCCTTACCTTCCGTCGATGCAGGACGCTTGGAAACATCGAATATCACGTATTCGTGCCAATTTTCGATAGAAAGAACGATTGCGATGGCTGGGAAGTGAATCCTTACCTTCCGTCGATGCAGGACGCTTGGAAACATCAAGTATCACGAATTTGTGCCAATTATCGGTGGAAAGAACGATTGCGAAGAATGGGGTGTGAATCCTTACCTTCCGTCGATGCAGGACGCTTGGAAACATCGAATATCACGTATTCGTGCCAATTATCGATAGAAAGAACGATTGCGAAGGCAGGGAAGTGAAGCCTTACCTTCCGTCGATGCAAGACGGTTGGAAACATCGAATATCACGTATTCGTGCCAATTATCGGTAGAAAGAACGATTGCGATGGCTGGGAAGTGAATCCTTACCTTCCGTCGATGCAGGACGCTTGGAAACATCGAATATCACGAATTTGTGCCAATTATCGATAGAAAGAACGATTGCGAAGAATGGGGAGTGAATCCTTACCTTCCGTCGATGCAGGACGCTTGGAAACATCGAATATCACGTATTCGTGCCAATTATCGATAGAAAGAACGATTGCGAAGGCAGGGAAGTGAATCCTTACCTTCCGTCGATGCAAGACGGTTGGAAACATCGAATATCACGTATTCGTGCCAATTATCGGTAGAAAGAACGATTGCGATGGCTGGGAAGTTATTCCTTACCTTCCGTCGATGCAGGACGCTTGGAAACATCGAATATCACGAATTTGTGCCAATTATCGATAGAAAGAACGATTGCGAAGAATGGGGAGTGAATCCTTACCTTCCGTCGATGCAGGACGCTTGGAAACATCGAATATCACGTATTCGTGCCAATTATCGATAGAAAGAACGATTGCGAAGGCAGGGAAGTGAATCCTTACCTTCCGTCGATGCAAGACGGTTGGAAACATCGAATATCACGTATTCGTGCCAATTATCGGTAGAAAGAACGATTGCGATGGCTGGGAAGTTATTCCTTACCTTCCGTCGATGCAGGACGCTTGGAAACATCGAATATCACGAATTTGTGCCAATTATCGATAGAAAGAACGATTGCGAAGAATGGGGAGTGAATCCTTACCTTCCGTCGATGCAGGACGCTTGGAAACATCGAATATCACGTATTCGTGCCAATTATCGATAGAAAGAACGATTGCGAAGGCAGGGAAGTGAATCCTTACCTTCCGTCGATGCAAGACGGTTGGAAACATCGAATATCACGTATTCGTGCCAATTATAGGTAGAAAGAATGATTGCGATGGCTGGGAAGTGAATCCTTACCTTCCGTCGATGCAAGACGGTTGGAAACATCGAATATCACGTATTCGTGCCAATTATCGGTAGAAAGAACGATTGCGATGGCTGGGAAGTTATTCCTTACCTTCCGTCGATGCAGGACGCTTGGAAACATCGAATATCACGTATTCGTGCCAATTATCGATAGAAAGAACGATTGCGATGGCTGGGAAGTGAATCCTTACCTTCCGTCGATGCAGGACGCTTGGAAACATCGAATATCACGAATTTGTGCCAATTATCGAAAGAATGAACGATTGCGAAGGCTGGGAAGTGATTCCTTACCTTCCGTCGATGCAGGACGCTTGGAAACATCGAATATCACGTATTCGTGCCAATTATCGGTAGAAGGAACGATTGCGAAGAATGGGGAGTGAATCCTTACCTTCCGTCGATGCAAGACGGTTGGAAACATCGAATATCACGTATTCGTGCCAATTATCGGTAGAAAGAACGATTGCGATGGCTGGGAAGTTATTCCTTACCTTCCGTCGATGCAGGACGCTTGGAAACATCGAATATCACGAATTTGTGCCAATTATCGAAAGAATGAACGATTGCGAAGGCTGGGAAGTGATTCCTTACCTTCCGTCGATGCAGGACGCTTGGAAACATCGAATATCACGTATTCGTGCCAATTATCGATAGAAAGAACGATTGCGAAGGCAGGGAAGTGAATCCTTACCTTCCGTCGATGCAAGACGGTTGGAAACATCGAATATCACGTATTCGTGCCAATTATCGGTAGAAGGAACGATTGCGAAGAATGGGGAGTGAATCCTTACCTTCCGTCGATGCAAGAAAGTTGGAAACATCGAATATCACGTATTCGTGCCAATTATCGAAAGAATGAACGATTGCGAAGGCTGGGAAGTGATTCCTTACCTTCCGTCGATGCAGGACGCTTGGAAACATCGAATATCACGTATTCGTGCCAATTATCGGTAGAAGGAACGATTGCGAAGAATGGGGAGTGAATCCTTACCTTCCGTCGATGCAAGACGCTTGGAAACATCGAATATCACGTATTCGTGCCAATTATCGATAGAAAGAACGATTGCGAAGGCAGGGAAGTGAATCCTTACCTTCCGTCGATGCAAGACGGTTGGAAACATCGAATATCACGTATTCGTGCCAATTATCGATAGAAAGAACGATTGCGATGGCTGGGAAGTGAATCCTTACCTTCCGTCGATGCAGGACGCTTGGAAACATCGAATATCACGAATTTGTGCCAATTATCGATAGAAAGAACGATTGCGAAGAATGGGGAGTGAATCCTTACCTTCCGTCGATGCAGGACGCTTGGAAACATCGAATATCACGAATTTGTGCCAATTATCGATAGAAAGAACGATTGCGAAGAATGGGGAGTGAATCCTTACCTTCCGTCGATGCAGGACGCTTGGAAACATCTAATATCACGTATTCGTGCCAATTATCGATAGAAAGAACGATTGCGAAGGCAGGGAAGTGAATCCTTACCTTCCGTCGATGCAAGACGGTTGGAAACATCGAATATCACGTATTCGTGCCAATTATCGGTAGAAAGAACGATTGCGATGGCTGGGAAGTTATTCCTTACCTTCCGTCGATGCAGGACGCTTGGAAACATCGAATATCACGAATTTGTGCCAATTATCGAAAGAATGAACGATTGCGAAGGCTGGGAAGTGATTCCTTACCTTCCGTCGATGCAAGACGGTTGGAAACATCGAATATCACGTATTCGTGCCAATTATCGGTAGAAAGAACGATTGCGATGGCTGGGAAGTTATTCCTTACCTTCCGTCGATGCAGGACGCTTGGAAACATCGAATATCACGTATTCGTGCCAATTATCGATAGAAAGAACGATTGCGATGGCTGGGAAGTGAATCCTTACCTTCCGTCGATGCAGGACGCTTGGAAACATCAAGTATCACGAATTTGTGCCAATTATCGGTGGAAAGAACGATTGCGAAGAATGGGGTGTGAATCCTTACCTTCCGTCGATGCAGGACGCTTGGAAACATCGAATATCACGTATTCGTGCCAATTATCGATAGAAAGAACGATTGCGAAGGCAGGGAAGTGAAGCCTTACCTTCCGTCGATGCAAGACGGTTGGAAACATCGAATATCACGTATTCGTGCCAATTATCGGTAGAAAGAACGATTGCGATGGCTGGGAAGTTATTCCTTACCTTCCGTCGATGCAGGACGCTTGGAAACATCGAATATCACGAATTTGTGCCAATTATCGATAGAAAGAACGATTGCGAAGAATGGGGAGTGAATCCTTACCTTCCGTCGATGCAGGACGCTTGGAAACATCGAATATCACGTATTCGTGCCAATTATCGATAGAAAGAACGATTGCGAAGGCAGGGAAGTGAATCCTTACCTTCCGTCGATGCAAGACGGTTGGAAACATCGAATATCACGTATTCGTGCCAATTATCGGTAGAAAGAACGATTGCGATGGCTGGGAAGTTATTCCTTACCTTCCGTCGATGCAGGACGCTTGGAAACATCGAATATCACGAATTTGTGCCAATTATCGATAGAAAGAACGATTGCGAAGAATGGGGAGTGAATCCTTACCTTCCGTCGATGCAGGACGCTTGGAAACATCGAATATCACGTATTCGTGCCAATTATCGATAGAAAGAACGATTGCGAAGGCAGGGAAGTGAATCCTTACCTTCCGTCGATGCAAGACGGTTGGAAACATCGAATATCACGTATTCGTGCCAATTATAGGTAGAAAGAATGATTGCGATGGCTGGGAAGTGAATCCTTACCTTCCGTCGATGCAAGACGGTTGGAAACATCGAATATCACGTATTCGTGCCAATTATCGGCAGAAAGAACGATTGCGATGGCTGGGAAGTGATTCCTTACCTTCCGTCGATGCAGGACGCTTGGAAACATCGAATATCACGTATTCGTGCCAATTATCGGTAGAAGGAACGATTGCGAAGAATGGGGAGTGAATCCTTACCTTCCGTCGATGCAAGACGTTTGGAAACATCGAATATCACGTATTCGTGCCAATTATCGGTAGAAAGAACGATTGCGATGGCTGGGAAGTTATTCCTTACCTTCCGTCGATGCAGGACGCTTGGAAACATCGAATATCACGTATTCGTGCCAATTATCGATAGAAAGAACGATTGCGATGGCTGGGAAGTGAATCCTTACCTTCTGTCGATGCAGGACGCTTGGAAACATCGAATATCACGAATTTGTGCCAATTATCGAAAGAATGAACGATTGCGAAGGCTGGGAAGTGATTCCTTACCTTCCGTCGATGCAGGACGCTTGGAAACATCGAATATCACGTATTCGTGCCAATTATCGGTAGAAGGAACGATTGCGAAGAATGGGGAGTGAATCCTTACCTTCCGTCGATGCAAGACGTTTGGAAACATCGAATATCACGTATTCGTGCCAATTATCGGTAGAAAGAACGATTGCGATGGCTGGGAAGTTATTCCTTACCTTCCGTCGATGCAGGACGCTTGGAAACATCGAATATCACGTATTCGTGCCAATTATCGATAGAAAGAACGATTGCGATGGCTGGGAAGTGAATCCTTACCTTCTGTCGATGCAGGACGCTTGGAAACATCGAATATCACGAATTTGTGCCAATTATCGAAAGAATGAACGATTGCGAAGGCTGGGAAGTGATTCCTTACCTTCCGTCGATGCAGGACGCTTGGAAACATCGAATATCACGTATTCGTGCCAATTATCGGTAGAAGGAACGATTGCGAAGAATGGGGAGTGAATCCTTACCTTCCGTCGATGCAAGACGGTTGGAAACATCGAATATCACGTATTCGTGCCAATTATCGGTAGAAAGAACGATTGCGATGGCTGGGAAGTTATTCCTTACCTTCCGTCGATGCAGGACGCTTGGAAACATCGAATATCACGAATTTGTGCCAATTATCGAAAGAATGAACGATTGCGAAGGCTGGGAAGTGATTCCTTACCTTCCGTCGATGCAGGACGCTTGGAAACATCGAATATCACGTATTCGTGCCAATTATCGGTAGAAGGAACGATTGCGAAGAATGGGGAGTGAATCCTTACCTTCCGTCGATGCAAGAAAGTTGGAAACATCGAATATCACGTATTCGTGCCAATTATCGGTAGAAAGAACGATTGCGATGGCTGGGAAGTTATTCCTTACCTTCCGTCGATGCAGGACGCTTGGAAACATCGAATATCACGTATTCGTGCCAATTATCGAAAGAATGAACGATTGCGAAGGCTGGGAAGTGATTCCTTACCTTCCGTCGATGCAGGACGCTTGGAAACATCGAATATCACGTATTCGTGCCAATTATCGGTAGAAGGAACGATTGCGAAGAATGGGGAGTGAATCCTTACCTTCCGTCGATGCAAGACGGTTGGAAACATCGAATATCACGTATTCGTGCCAATTATCGGTAGAAAGAACGATTGCGATGGCTGGGAAGTTATTCCTTACCTTCCGTCGATGCAGGACGCTTGGAAACATCGAATATCACGTATTCGTGCCAATTATCGATAGAAAGAACGATTGCGATGGCTGGGAAGTGAATCCTTACCTTCCGTCGATGCAGGACGCTTGGAAACATCAAGTATCACGAATTTGTGCCAATTATCGGTAGAAAGAACGATTGCGAAGAATGGGGTGTGAATCCTTACCTTCCGTCGATGCAGGACGCTTGGAAACATAGAATATCACGTATTCGTGCCAATTATCGATAGAAAGAACGATTGCGAAGGCAGGGAAGTGAATCCTTACCTTCCGTCGATGCAAGACGGTTGGAAACATCGAATATCACGTATTCGTGCCAATTATCGGTAGAAAGAACGATTGCGATGGCTGGGAAGTTATTCCTTACCTTCCGTCGATGCAGGACGCTTGGAAACATCGAATATCACGTATTCGTGCCAATTATCGAAAGAATGAACGATTGCGAAGGCTGGGAAGTGATTCCTTACCTTCCGTCGATGCAGGACGCTTGGAAACATCGAATATCACGTATTCGTGCCAATTATCGGTAGAAGGAACGATTGCGAAGAATGGGGAGTGAATCCTTACCTTCCGTCGATGCAAGAAAGTTGGAAACATCGAATATCACGTATTCGTGCCAATTATCGGTAGAAAGAACGATTGCGATGGCTGGGAAGTTATTCCTTACCTTCCGTCGATGCAGGACGCTTGGAAACATCGAATATCACGTATTCGTGCCCATTATCGGTAGAAAGAACGATTGCGATGGCTGGAAGTTATTCCTTACCTTCCGTCGATGCAGGACGCTTGGAAACATCGAATATCACGTATTCGTGCCAATTATCGAAAGAATGAACGATTGCGAAGGCTGGGAAGTGAATCCTTACCTTCCGTCGATGCAAGAAAGTTGGAAACATCGAATATCACGTATTCGTGCCAATTATCGGTAGAAAGAACGATTGCGATGGCTGGAAAGTTATTCCTTACCTTCCGTCGATGCAGGACGCTTGGAAACATCGAATATCACGTATTCGTGCCAATTATCGAAAGAATGAACGATTGCGAAGGCTGGGAAGTGATTCCTTACCTTCCGTCGATGCAGGACGCTTGGAAACATCGAATATCACGTATTCGTGCCAATTATCGGTAGAAGGAACGATTGCGAAGAATGGGGAGTGAATCCTTACCTTCCGTCGATGCAAGACGGTTGGAAACATCGAATATCACGTATTCGTGCCAATTATCGGTAGAAAGAACGATTGCGATGGCTGGGAAGTTATTCCTTACCTTCCGTCGATGCAGGACGCTTGGAAACATCGAATATCACGTATTCGTGCCAATTATCGATAGAAAGAACGATTGCGATGGCTGGGAAGTGAATCCTTACCTTCCGTCGATGCAGGACGCTTGGAAACATCAAGTATCACGAATTTGTGCCAATTATCGGTAGAAAGAACGATTGCGAAGAATGGGGTGTGAATCCTTACCTTCCGTCGATGCAGGACGCTTGGAAACATAGAATATCACGTATTCGTGCCAATTATCGATAGAAAGAACGATTGCGAAGGCAGGGAAGTGAATCCTTACCTTCCGTCGATGCAAGACGGTTGGAAACATCGAATATCACGTATTCGTGCCAATTATCGAAAGAATGAACGATTGCGATGGCTGGGAAGTTATTCCTTACCTTCCGTCGATGCAGGACGCTTGGAAACATCGAATATCACGTATTCGTGCCAATTATCGAAAGAATGAACGATTGCGAAGGCTGGGAAGTGATTCCTTACCTTCCGTCGATGCAGGACGCTTGGAAACATCGAATATCACGTATTCGTGCCAATTATCGGTAGAAGGAACGATTGCGAAGAATGGGGAGTGAATCCTTACCTTCCGTCGATGCAAGACGGTTGGAAACATCGAATATCACGTATTCGTGCCAATTATCGGTAGAAAGAACGATTGCGATGGCTGGGAAGTTATTCCTTACCTTCCGTCGATGCAGGACGCTTGGAAACATCGAATATCACGTATTCGTGCCAATTATCGATAGAAAGAACGATTGCGATGGCTGGGAAGTGAATCCTTACCTTCCGTCGATGCAGGACGCTTGGAAACATCAAGTATCACGAATTTGTGCCAATTATCGGTAGAAAGAACGATTGCGAAGAATGGGGTGTGAATCCTTACCTTCCGTCGATGCAGGACGCTTGGAAACATAGAATATCACGTATTCGTGCCAATTATCGATAGAAAGAACGATTGCGAAGGCAGGGAAGTGAATCCTTACCTTCCGTCGATGCAAGACGGTTGGAAACATCGAATATCACGTATTCGTGCCAATTATCGGTAGAAAGAACGATTGCGATGGCTGGGAAGTTATTCCTTACCTTCCGTCGATGCAGGACGCTTGGAAACATCGAATATCACGTATTCGTGCCAATTATCGAAAGAATGAACGATTGCGAAGGCTGGGAAGTGATTCCTTACCTTCCGTCGATGCAGGACGCTTGGAAACATCGAATATCACGTATTCGTGCCAATTATCGGTAGAAGGAACGATTGCGAAGAATGGGGAGTGAATCCTTACCTTCCGTCGATGCAAGAAAGTTGGAAACATCGAATATCACGTATTCGTGCCAATTATCGGTAGAAAGAACGATTGCGATGGCTGGGAAGTTATTCCTTACCTTCCGTCGATGCAGGACGCTTGGAAACATCGAATATCACGTATTCGTGCCAATTATCGGTAGAAAGAACGATTGCGATGGCTGGGAAGTTATTCCTTACCTTCCGTCGATGCAGGACGCTTGGAAACATCGAATATCACGTATTCGTGCCAATTATCGAAAGAATGAACGATTGCGAAGGCTGGGAAGTGAATCCTTACCTTCCGTCGATGCAAGAAAGTTGGAAACATCGAATATCACGTATTCGTGCCAATTATCGGTAGAAAGAACGATTGCGATGGCTGGAAAGTTATTCCTTACCTTCCGTCGATGCAGGACGCTTGGAAACATCGAATATCACGTATTCGTGCCAATTATCGAAAGAATGAACGATTGCGAAGGCTGGGAAGTGATTCCTTACCTTCCGTCGATGCAGGACGCTTGGAAACATCGAATATCACGTATTCGTGCCAATTATCGGTAGAAGGAACGATTGCGAAGAATGGGGAGTGAATCCTTACCTTCCGTCGATGCAAGACGGTTGGAAACATCGAATATCACGTATTCGTGCCAATTATCGGTAGAAAGAACGATTGCGATGGCTGGGAAGTTATTCCTTACCTTCCGTCGATGCAGGACGCTTGGAAACATCGAATATCACGTATTCGTGCCAATTATCGATAGAAAGAACGATTGCGATGGCTGGGAAGTGAATCCTTACCTTCCGTCGATGCAGGACGCTTGGAAACATCAAGTATCACGAATTTGTGCCAATTATCGGTAGAAAGAACGATTGCGAAGAATGGGGTGTGAATCCTTACCTTCCGTCGATGCAGGACGCTTGGAAACATAGAATATCACGTATTCGTGCCAATTATCGATAGAAAGAACGATTGCGAAGGCAGGGAAGTGAATCCTTACCTTCCGTCGATGCAAGACGGTTGGAAACATCGAATATCACGTATTCGTGCCAATTATCGGTAGAAAGAACGATTGCGATGGCTGGGAAGTTATTCCTTACCTTCCGTCGATGCAGGACGCTTGGAAACATCGAATATCACGAATTTGTGCCAATTATCGATAGAAAGAACGATTGCGAAGAATGGGGAGTGAATCCTTACCTTCCGTCGATGCAGGACGCTTGGAAACATCGAATATCACGTATTCGTGCCAATTATCGATAGAAAGAACGATTGCGAAGGCAGGGAAGTGAATCCTTACCTTCCGTCGATGCAAGACGGTTGGAAACATCGAATATCACGTATTCGTGCCAATTATCGGTAGAAAGAACGATTGCGATGGCTGGGAAGTGAATCCTTACCTTCCGTCGATGCAAGACGGTTGGAAACATCGAATATCACGTATTCGTGCCAATTATCGATAGAAAGAACGATTGCGAAGAATGGGAAGTTATTCCTTACCTTCCGTCGATGCAGGACGCTTGGAAACATCGAATATCACGAATTTGTGCCAATTATCGATAGAAAGAACGATTGCGAAGAATGGGGAGTGAATCCTTACCTTCCGTCGATGCAGGACGCTTGGAAACATCTAATATCACGTATTCGTGCCAATTATCGATAGAAAGAACGATTGCGAAGGCAGGGAAGTGAATCCTTACCTTCCGTCGATGCAAGACGGTTGGAAACATCGAATATCACGTATTCGTGCCAATTATCGGTAGAAAGAACGATTGCGATGGCTGGGAAGTTATTCCTTACCTTCCGTCGATGCAGGACGCTTGGAAACATCGAATATCACGAATTTGTGCCAATTATCGAAAGAATGAACGATTGCGAAGGCTGGGAAGTGATTCCTTACCTTCCGTCGATGCAAGACGGTTGGAAACATCGAATATCACGTATTCGTGCCAATTATAGGTAGAAAGAACGATTGCGATGGCTGGGAAGTTATTCCTTACCTTCCGTCGATGCAGGACGCTTGGAAACATCGAATATCACGTATTCGTGCCAATTATCGATAGAAAGAACGATTGCGATGGCTGGGAAGTGAATCCTTACCTTCCGTCGATGCAGGACGCTTGGAAACATCAAGTATCACGAATTTGTGCCAATTATCGGTAGAAAGAACGATTGCGAAGAATGGGGTGTGAATCCTTACCTTCCGTCGATGCAGGACGCTTGGAAACATCGAATATCACGTATTCGTGCCAATTATCGATAGAAAGAACGATTGCGAAGGCAGGGAAGTGAAGCCTTACCTTCCGTCGATGCAAGACGGTTGGAAACATCGAATATCACGTATTCGTGCCAATTATCGGTAGAAAGAACGATTGCGATGGCTGGGAAGTTATTCCTTACCTTCCGTCGATGCAGGACGCTTGGAAACATCGAATATCACGAATTTGTGCCAATTATCGATAGAAAGAACGATTGCGAAGAATGGGGAGTGAATCCTTACATTCCGTCGATGCAGGACGCTTGGAAACATCGAATATCACGTATTCGTGCCAATTATCGATAGAAAGAACGATTGCGAAGGCAGGGAAGTGAATCCTTACCTTCCGTCGATGCAAGACGGTTGGAAACATCGAATATCACGTATTCGTGCCAATTATCGGTAGAAAGAACGATTGCGATGGCTGGGAAGTTATTCCTTACCTTCCGTCGATGCAGGACGCTTGGAAACATCGAATATCACGAATTTGTGCCAATTATCGATAGAAAGAACGATTGCGAAGAATGGGGAGGGAATCCTTACCTTCCGTCGATGCAGGACGCTTGGAAACATCGAATATCACGTATTCGTGCCAATTATCGATAGAAAGAACGATTGCGAAGGCAGGGAAGTGAATCCTTACCTTCCGTCGATGCAAGACGGTTGGAAACATCGAATATCACGTATTCGTGCCAATTATCGGTAGAAAGAACGATTGCGATGGCTGGGAAGTGAATCCTTACCTTCCGTCGATGCAAGACGGTTGGAAACATCGAATATCACGTATTCGTGCCAATTATCGGTAGAAAGAACGATTGCGATGGCTGGGAAGTTATTCCTTACCTTCCGTCGATGCAGGACGCTTGGAAACATCGAATATCACGAATTTGTGCCAATTATCGAAAGAATGAACGATTGCGAAGGCTGGGAAGTGATTCCTTACCTTCCGTCGATGCAAGACGGTTGGAAACATCGAATATCACGTATTCGTGCCAATTATCGGTAGAAAGAACGATTGCGATGGCTGGGAAGTTATTCCTTACCTTCCGTCGATGCAGGACGCTTGGAAACATCGAATATCACGTATTCGTGCCAATTATCGATAGAAAGAACGATTGCGATGGCTGGGAAGTGAATCCTTACCTTCCGTCGATGCAGGACGCTTGGAAACATCAAGTATCACGAATTTGTGCCAATTATCGGTAGAAAGAACGATTGCGAAGAATGGGGTGTGAATCCTTACCTTCCGTCGATGCAGGACGCTTGGAAACATCGAATATCACGTATTCGTGCCAATTATCGATAGAAAGAACGATTGCGAAGGCAGGGAAGTGAAGCCTTACCTTCCATCGATGCAAGACGGTTGGAAACATCGAATATCACGTATTCGTGCCAATTATCGGTAGAAAGAACGATTGCGATGGCTGGGAAGTTATTCCTTACCTTCCGTCGATGCAGGACGCTTGGAAACATCGAATATCACGAATTTGTGCCAATTATCGATAGAAAGAACGATTGCGAAGAATGGGGAGTGAATCCTTACCTTCCGTCGATGCAGGACGCTTGGAAACATCGAATATCACGTATTCGTGCCAATTATCGATAGAAAGAACGATTGCGAAGGCAGGGAAGTGAATCCTTACCTTCCGTCGATGCAAGACGGTTGGAAACATCGAATATCACGTATTCGTGCCAATTATCGGTAGAAAGAACGATTGCGATGGCTGGGAAGTGAATCCTTACCTTCCGTCGATGCAAGACGGTTGGAAACATCGAATATCACGTATTCGTGCCAATTATCGGTAGAAAGAACGATTGCGATGGCTGGGAAGTGAATCCTTACCTTCCGTCGATGCAAGACGGTTGGAAACATCGAATATCACGTATTCGTGCCAATTATCGGTAGAAAGAACGATTGCGATGGCTGGGAAGTTATTCCTTACCTTCCGTCGATGCAAGACGGTTGGAAACATCGAATATCACGTATTCGTGCCAATTATCGGTAGAAAGAACGATTGCGATGGCTGGGAAGTTATTCCTTACCTTCCGTCGATGCAGGACGCTTGGAAACATCGAATATCACGAATTTGTGCCAATTATCGATAGAAAGAACGATTGCGAAGAATGGGGAGTGAATCCTTACCTTCCGTCGATGCAGGACGCTTGGAAACATCGAATATCACGTATTCGTGCCAATTATCGATAGAAAGAACGATTGCGAAGGCAGGGAAGTGAATCCTTACCTTCCGTCGATGCAAGACGGTTGGAAACATCGAATATCACGTATTCGTGCCAATTATCGGTAGAAAGAACGATTGCGATGGCTGGGAAGTGAATCCTTACCTTCCGTCGATGCAAGACGGTTGGAAACATCGAATATCACGTATTCGTGCCAATTATCGGTAGAAAGAACGATTGCGATGGCTGGGAAGTTATTCCTTACCTTCCGTCGATGCAAGACGGTTGGAAACATCGAATATCACGTATTCGTGCCAATTATCGGTAGAAAGAACGATTGCGATGGCTGGGAAGTTATTCCTTACCTTCCGTCGATGCAGGACGCTTGGAAACATCGAATATCACGTATTCGTGCCAATTATCGATAGAAAGAACGATTGCGATGGCTGGGAAGTGAATCCTTACCTTCCGTCGATGCAGGACGCTTGGAAACATCAAGTATCACGAATTTGTGCCAATTATCGGTAGAAAGAACGATTGCGAAGAATGGGGTGTGAATCCTTACCTTCCGTCGATGCAGGACGCTTGGAAACATCGAATATCACGTATTCGTGCCAATTATCGATAGAAAGAACGATTGCGAAGGCAGGGAAGTGAAGCCTTACCTTCCGTCGATGCAAGACGGTTGGAAACATCGAATATCACGTATTCGTGCCAATTATCGGTAGAAAGAACGATTGCGATGGCTGGGAAGTTATTCCTTACCTTCCGTCGATGCAGGACGCTTGGAAACATCGAATATCACGAATTTGTGCCAATTATCGATAGAAAGAACGATTGCGAAGAATGGGGAGTGAATCCTTACCTTCCGTCGATGCAGGACGCTTGGAAACATCGAATATCACGTATTCGTGCCAATTATCGATAGAAAGAACGATTGCGAAGGCAGGGAAGTGAATCCTTACCTTCCGTCGATGCAAGACGGTTGGAAACATCGAATATCACGTATTCGTGCCAATTATCGGTAGAAAGAACGATTGCGATGGCTGGGAAGTTATTCC
This sequence comes from Nomada fabriciana, assembly GCA_907165295.1. Taxonomy (NCBI): domain Eukaryota; kingdom Metazoa; phylum Arthropoda; class Insecta; order Hymenoptera; family Apidae; genus Nomada; species Nomada fabriciana. The sequence continues at coordinate 8,366 of CAJRBH010000179.1, read as the reverse complement.
TTACCTTCCGTCGATGCAGGACGCTTGGAAACATCGAATATCACGAATTTGTGCCAATTATCGATAGAAAGAACGATTGCGAAGAATGGGGAGTGAATCCTTACCTTCCGTCGATGCAGGACGCTTGGAAACATCGAATATCACGTATTCGTGCCAATTATCGATAGAAAGAACGATTGCGAAGGCAGGGAAGTGAATCCTTACCTTCCGTCGATGCAAGACGGTTGGAAACATCGAATATCACGTATTCGTGCCAATTATAGGTAGAAAGAACGATTGCGATGGCTGGGAAGTGAATCCTTACCTTCCGTCGATGCAAGACGGTTGGAAACATCGAATATCACGTATTCGTGCCAATTATCGGTAGAAAGAACGATTGCGATGGCTGGGAAGTGATTCCTTACCTTCCGTCGATGCAGGACGCTTGGAAACATCGAATATCACGTATTCGTGCCAATTATCGGTAGAAGGAACGATTGCGAAGAATGGGGAGTGAATCCTTACCTTCCGTCGATGCAAGACGGTTGGAAACATCGAATATCACGTATTCGTGCCAATTATCGGTAGAAAGAACGATTGCGATGGCTGGGAAGTTATTCCTTACCTTCCGTCGATGCAGGACGCTTGGAAACATCGAATATCACGTATTCGTGCCAATTATCGATAGAAAGAACGATTGCGATGGCTGGGAAGTGAATCCTTACCTTCCGTCGATGCAGGACGCTTGGAAACATCAAATATCACGAATTTGTGCCAATTATCGGTAGAAAGAACGATTGCGAAGAATGGGGTGTGAATCCTTACCTTCCGTCGATTCAGGACGCTTGGAAACATCGAATATCACGTATTCGTGCCAATTATCGATAGAAAGAACGATTGCGAAGGCAGGGAAGTGAATCCTTACCTTCCGTCGATGCAAGACGGTTGGAAACATCGAATATCACGTATTCGTGCCAATTATCGGTAGAAAGAACGATTGCGATGGCTGGGAAGTTATTCCTTACCTTCCGTCGATGCAGGACGCTTGGAAACATCGAATATCACGAATTTGTGCCAACTATCGATAGAAAGAACGATTGCGAAGAATGGGGAGTGAATCCTTACCTTCCGTCGATGCAGGACGCTTGGAAACATCGAATATCACGTATTCGTGCCAATTATCGATAGAAAGAACGATTGCGAAGGCAGGGAAGTGAATCCTTACCTTCCGTCGATGCAAGACGGTTGGAAACATCGAATATCACGTATTCGTGCCAATTATCGGTAGAAAGAACGATTGCGATGGCTGGGAAGTTATTCCTTACCTTCCGTCGATGCAGGACGCTTGGAAACATCGAATATCACGAATTTGTGCCAATTATCGATAGAAAGAACGATTGCGAAGAATGGGGAGTGAATCCTTACCTTCCGTCGATGCAGGACGCTTGGAAACATCGAATATCACGTATTCGTGCCAATTATCGATAGAAAGAACGATTGCGAAGGCAGGGAAGTGAATCCTTACCTTCCGTCGATGCAAGACGGTTGGAAACATCGAATATCACGTATTCGTGCCAATTATAGGTAGAAAGAACGATTGCGATGGCTGGGAAGTGAATCCTTACCTTCCGTCGATGCAAGACGGTTGGAAACATCGAATATCACGTATTCGTGCCAATTATCGGTAGAAAGAACGATTGCGATGGCTGGGAAGTGATTCCTTACCTTCCGTCGATGCAGGACGCTTGGAAACATCGAATATCACGTATTCGTGCCAATTATCGGTAGAAGGAACGATTGCGAAGAATGGGGAGTGAATCCTTACCTTCCGTCGATGCAAGACGGTTGGAAACATCGAATATCACGTATTCGTGCCAATTATCGGTAGAAAGAACGATTGCGATGGCTGGGAAGTTATTCCTTACCTTCCGTCGATGCAGGACGCTTGGAAACATCGAATATCACGTATTCGTGCCAATTATCGATAGAAAGAACGATTGCGATGGCTGGGAAGTGAATCCTTACCTTCCGTCGATGCAGGACGCTTGGAAACATCAAATATCACGAATTTGTGCCAATTATCGGTAGAAAGAACGATTGCGAAGAATGGGGTGTGAATCCTTACCTTCCGTCGATGCAGGACGCTTGGAAACATCGAATATCACGTATTCGTGCCAATTATCGATAGAAAGAACGATTGCGAAGGCAGGGAAGTGAATCCTTACCTTCCGTCGATGCAAGACGGTTGGAAACATCGAATATCACGTATTCGTGCCAATTATCGGTAGAAAGAACGATTGCGATGGCTGGGAAGTTATTCCTTACCTTCCGTCGATGCAGGACGCTTGGAAACATCGAATATCACGAATTTGTGCCAATTATCGATAGAAAGAACGATTGCGAAGAATGGGGAGTGAATCCTTACCTTCCGTCGATGCAGGACGCTTGGAAACATCGAATATCACGAATTTGTGCCAATTATCGATAGAAAGAACGATTGCGAAGGCAGGGAAGTGAATCCTTACCTTCCGTCGATGCAAGACGGTTGGAAACATCGAATATCACGTATTCGTGCCAATTATCGGTAGAAAGAACGATTGCGATGGCTGGGAAGTGAATCCTTACCTTCCGTCGATGCAAGACGGTTGGAAACATCGAATATCACGTATTCGTGCCAATTATCGGTAGAAAGAACGATTGCGATGGCTGGGAAGTTATTCCTTACCTTCCGTCGATGCAAGACGGTTGGAAACATCGAATATCACGTATTCGTGCCAATTATCGGTAGAAAGAACGATTGCGATGGCTGGGAAGTTATTCCTTACCTTCCGTCGATGCAGGACGCTTGGAAACATCGAATATCACGTATTCGTGCCAATTATCGATAGAAAGAACGATTGCGATGGCTGGGAAGTGAATCCTTACCTTCCGTCGATGCAGGACGCTTGGAAACATCAAGTATCACGAATTTGTGCCAATTATCGGTAGAAAGAACGATTGCGAAGAATGGGGTGTGAATCCTTACCTTCCGTCGATGCAGGACGCTTGGAAACATCGAATATCACGTATTCGTGCCAATTATCGATAGAAAGAACGATTGCGAAGGCAGGGAAGTGAAGCCTTACCTTCCGTCGATGCAAGACGGTTGGAAACATCGAATATCACGTATTCGTGCCAATTATCGGTAGAAAGAACGATTGCGATGGCTGGGAAGTTATTCCTTACCTTCCGTCGATGCAGGACGCTTGGAAACATCGAATATCACGAATTTGTGCCAATTATCGATAGAAAGAACGATTGCGAAGAATGGGGAGTGAATCCTTACCTTCCGTCGATGCAGGACGCTTGGAAACATCGAATATCACGTATTCGTGCCAATTATCGATAGAAAGAACGATTGCGAAGGCAGGGAAGTGAATCCTTACCTTCCGTCGATGCAAGACGGTTGGAAACATCGAATATCACGTATTCGTGCCAATTATCGGTAGAAAGAACGATTGCGATTGCTGGGAAGTTATTCCTTACCTTCCGTCGATGCAGGACGCTTGGAAACATCGAATATCACGAATTTGTGCCAATTATCGATAGAAAGAACGATTGCGAAGAATGGGGAGTGAATCCTTACCTTCCGTCGATGCAGGACGCTTGGAAACATCGAATATCACGTATTCGTGCCAATTATCGATAGAAAGAACGATTGCGAAGGCAGGGAAGTGAATCCTTACCTTCCGTCGATGCAAGACGGTTGGAAACATCGAATATCACGTATTCGTGCCAATTATAGGTAGAAAGAACGATTGCGATGGCTGGGAAGTGAATCCTTACCTTCCGTCGATGCAAGACGGTTGGAAACATCGAATATCACGTATTCGTGCCAATTATCGGTAGAAAGAACGATTGCGATGGCTGGGAAGTGATTCCTTACCTTCCGTCGATGCAGGACGCTTGGAAACATCGAATATCACGTATTCGTGCCAATTATCGGTAGAAGGAACGATTGCGAAGAATGGGGAGTGAATCCTTACCTTCCGTCGATGCAAGACGGTTGGAAACATCGAATATCACGTATTCGTGCCAATTATCGGTAGAAAGAACGATTGCGATGGCTGGGAAGTTATTCCTTACCTTCCGTCGATGCAGGACGCTTGGAAACATCGAATATCACGTATTCGTGCCAATTATCGATAGAAAGAACGATTGCGATGGCTGGGAAGTGAATCCTTACCTTCCGTCGATGCAGGACGCTTGGAAACATCAAATATCACGAATTTGTGCCAATTATCGGTAGAAAGAACGATTGCGAAGAATGGGGTGTGAATCCTTACCTTCCGTCGATGCAGGACGCTTGGAAACATCGAATATCACGTATTCGTGCCAATTATCGATAGAAAGAACGATTGCGAAGGCAGGGAAGTGAATCCTTACCTTCCGTCGATGCAAGACGGTTGGAAACATCGAATATCACGTATTCGTGCCAATTATCGGTAGAAAGAACGATTGCGATGGCTGGGAAGTTATTCCTTACCTTCCGTCGATGCAGGACGCTTGGAAACATCGAATATCACGAATTTGTGCCAATTATCGATAGAAAGAACGATTGCGAAGAATGGGGAGTGAATCCTTACCTTCCGTCGATGCAGGACGCTTGGAAACATCGAATATCACGTATTCGTGCCAATTATCGATAGAAAGAACGATTGCGAAGGCAGGGAAGTGAATCCTTACCTTCCGTCGATGCAAGACGGTTGGAAACATCGAATATCACGTATTCGTGCCAATTATCGGTAGAAAGAACGATTGCGATGGCTGGGAAGTGAATCCTTACCTTCCGTCGATGCAAGACGGTTGGAAACATCGAATATCACGTATTCGTGCCAATTATCGGTAGAAAGAACGATTGCGATGGCTGGGAAGTTATTCCTTACCTTCCGTCGATGCAGGACGCTTGGAAACATCGAATATCACGAATTTGTGCCAATTATCGATAGAATGAACGATTGCGAAGGCTGGGAAGTGATTCCTTACCTTCCGTCGATGCAGGACGCTTGGAAACATCGAATATCACGTATTCGTGCCAATTATCGGTAGAAGGAACGATTGCGAAGAATGGGGAGTGAATCCTTACCTTCCGTCGATGCAAGACGGTTGGAAACATCGAATATCACGTATTCGTGCCAATTATCGGTAGAAAGAACGATTGCGATGGCTGGGAAGTTATTCCTTACCTTCCGTCGATGCAGGACGCTTGGAAACATCGAATATCACGAATTTGTGCCAATTATCGAAAGAATGAACGATTGCGAAGGCTGGGAAGTGATTCCTTACCTTCCGTCGATGCAGGACGCTTGGAAACATCGAATATCACGTATTCGTGCCAATTATCGGTAGAAGGAACGATTGCGAAGAATGGGGAGTGAATCCTTACCTTCCGTCGATGCAGGACGCTTGGAAACCTCGAATATCACGTATTCGTGCCAATTATCGATAGAAAGAACGATTGCGAAGGCAGGGAAGTGAATCCTTACCTTCCGTCGATGCAAGACGGTTGGAAACATCGAATATCACGTATTCGTGCCAATTATCGGTAGAAAGAACGATTGCGATGGCTGGGAAGTGAATCCTTACCTTCCGTCGATGCAAGACGGTTGGAAACATCGAATATCACGTATTCGTGCCAATTATCGGTAGAAAGAACGATTGCGATGGCTGGGAAGTTATTCCTTACCTTCCGTCGATGCAGGACGCTTGGAAACATCGAATATCACGAATTTGTGCCAATTATCGAAAGAATGAACGATTGCGAAGGCTGGGAAGTGATTCCTTACCTTCCGTCGATGCAGGGACGCTTGGAAACATCGAATATCACGTATTCGTGCCAATTATCGGTAGAAGGAACGATTGCGAAGAATGGGGAGTGAATCCTTACCTTCCGTCGATGCAAGACGGTTGGAAACATCGAATATCACGTATTCGTGCCAATTATCGGTAGAAAGAACGATTGCGATGGCTGGGGAAGTTATTCCTTACCTTCCGTCGATGCAGGACGCTTGGAAACATCGAATATCACGTATTCGTGCCAATTATCGATAGAAAGAACGATTGCGATGGCTGGGAAGTGAATCCTTACCTTCCGTCGATGCAGGACGCTTGGAAACATCAAATATCACGAATTTGTGCCAATTATCGGTAGAAAGAACGATTGCGAAGAATGGGGTGTGAATCCTTACCTTCCGTCGATGCAGGACGCTTGGAAACATCGAATATCACGTATTCGTGCCAATTATCGATAGAAAGAACGATTGCGAAGGCAGGGAAGTGAAGCCTTACCTTCCGTCGATGCAAGACGGTTGGAAACATCGAATATCACGTATTCGTGCCAATTATCGGTAGAAAGAACGATTGCGATGGCTGGGAAGTTATTCCTTACCTTCCGTCGATGCAGGACGCTTGGAAACATCGAATATCACGAATTTGTGCCAATTATCGATAGAAAGAACGATTGCGATGAATGGGGAGTGAATCCTTACCTTCCGTCGATGCAGGACGCTTGGAAACATCGAATATCACGTATTCGTGCCAATTATCGATAGAAAGAACGATTGCGAAGGCAGGGAAGTGAATCCTTACCTTCCGTCGATGCAAGACGGTTGGAAACATCGAATATCACGTATTCGTGCCAATTATCGGTAGAAAGAACGATTGCGATGGCTGCGAAGTTATTCCTTACCTTCCGTCGATGCAGGACGCTTGGAAACATCGAATATCACGAATTTGTGCCAATTATCGATAGAAAGAACGATTGCGAAGAATGGGGAGTGAATCCTTACCTTCCGTCGATGCAGGACGCTTGGAAACATCGAATATCACGTATTCGTGCCAATTATCGATAGAAAGAACGATTGCGAAGGCAGGGAAGTGAATCCTTACCTTCCGTCGATGCAAGACGGTTGGAAACATCGAATATCACGTATTCGGTGCCAATTATAGGTAGAAAGAACGATTGCGATGGCTGGGAAGTGAATCCTTACCTTCCGTCGATGCAAGACGGTTGGAAACATCGAATATCACGTATTCGTGCCAATTATCGGTAGAAAGAACGATTGCGATGGCTGGGAAGTGATTCCTTACCTTCCGTCGATGCAGGACGCTTGGAAACATCGAATATCACGTATTCGTGCCAATTATCGGTAGAAGGAACGATTGCGAAGAATGGGGAGTTAATCCTTACCTTCCGTCGATGCAAGACGGTTGGAAACATCGAATATCACGTATTCGTGCCAATTATCGGTAGAAAGAACGATTGCGATGGCTGGGAAGTTATTCCTTACCTTCCGTCGATGCAGGACGCTTGGAAACATCGAATATCACGTATTCGTGCCAATTATCGATAGAAAGAACGATTGCGATGGCTGGGAAGTGAATCCTTACCTTCCGTCGATGCAGGACGCTTGGAAACATCAAATATCACGAATTTGTGCCAATTATCGGTAGAAAGAACGATTGCGAAGAATGGGGTGTGAATCCTTACCTTCCGTCGTTGCAGGACGCTTGGAAACATCGAATATCACGTATTCGTGCCAATTATCGATAGAAAGAACGATTGCGAAGGCAGGGAAGTGAATCCTTACCTTCCGTCGATGCAAGACGGTTGGAAACATCGAATATCACGTATTCGTGCCAATTATCGGTAGAAAGAACGATTGCGATGGCTGGGAAGTTATTCCTTACCATCCGTCGATGCAGGACGCTTGGAAACATCGAATATCACGAATTTGTGCCAATTATCGATAGAAAGAACGATTGCGAAGAATGGGGAGTGAATCCTTACCTTCCGTCGATGCAGGACGCTTGGAAACATCGAATATCACGTATTCGTGCCAATTATCGATAGAAAGAACGATTGCGAAGGCAGGGAAGTGAATCCTTACCTTCCGTCGATGCAAGACGGTTGGAAACATCGAATATCACGTATTCGTGCCAATTATCGGTAGAAAGAACGATTGCGATGGCTGGGAAGTTATTCCTTACCTTCCGTCGATGCAGGACGCTTGGAAACATCGAATATCACGAATTTGTGCCAATTATCGATAGAAAGAACGATTGCGAAGAATGGGGAGTGAATCCTTACCTTCCGTCGATGCAGGACGCTTGGAAACATCGAATATCACGTATTCGTGCCAATTATCGATAGAAAGAACGATTGCGAAGGCAGGGAAGTGAATCCTTACCTTCCGTCGATGCAAGACGGTTGGAAACATCGAATATCACGTATTCGTGCCAATTATCGGTAGAAAGAACGATTGCGATGGCTGGGAAGTTATTCCTTACCTTCCGTCGATGCAGGACGCTTGGAAACATCGAATATCACGAATTTGTGCCAATTATCC
>CAJRBH010000178.1:0-50753 GCA_907165295.1 Nomada fabriciana | reverse complement strand
GAATAGTTCATTCTATCGATAATTGGCACAAATACGTGATATTCGATATTTCAAAGCGTCCTGCATTGACGGAAGGTAAGGATTCCCTTCCCAGCCATCGGAATCGTTCATTCTATCGATAATTGGCACAAATACGTGATATTCGATATTTCAAAGCGTCCTGCATCGACGGAAGGTATGGATTCCCTTCCCAGCCATCGCAATCGTTCATTCTATCGATAATTGGCACAAATACGTGATATTCGATGTTCCCAAGCGTCCTGCATCGACGGAAGGTACGTATTCACTTCCCAGCCAACGCAATCGTTTATTCTATCGATAATTGGCACAAATACGTGATATTCGATGTTTCCAAGCGTCCTGCATCGACGGAATGTAAGGATACACTTCCCAGCCATCGCAATCGTTCATTCTATCGATAATTGGCACAAATACGTGACATTCGATGTTTCCAAGCGTGCTGCATCGACGGAAGGTATGGATTCCCTTCCCAGCCATCGCAATCGTTCATTCTATCGATAATTGGCACAAATACGTGATATTCGATGTTCCCAAGCGTCCTGCATCGACGGAAGGTACGTATTCACTTCCCAGCCATCGCAATCGTTCATTCGATCGATAATTGGCACAAATACGTGATATTCGATGTTCCCAAGCGTCCTGCATCGACGGAATGTAAGGATTCACTTCCCAGCCATCGCAATCGTTCATTCTATCGATAATTGGCACAAATACGTGATATTCGATGTTTCCAAGCGTCCTGCATCGACGGAAGGTAAGGATTTCCTTCCCAGCCATCGCAATCGTTCATTCTATCGATAATTGGTACAAATGCATGATATTCGATGTTTCCAAGCGTCGTGCATCGACGGAAGGTAAGGATTTCCTTCCCAGCCATCGCAATCGTTCATTCTATCGATAATTGGCACAAATACGTGATATTCGATGTTCCCAAGCGTCCTGAATCGACGGAAGGTACGTATTCACTTCCCAGCCATCGCAATCGTTTATTCTATCGATAATTGGCACAAATACGTGATATTCGATGTTTCCAAGCGTCCTGCATAGACGGAATGTAAGGATTCACTTCCCAGCCATCGCAATCGTTCATTCTATCGATAATTGGCACAAATACGTGATATTCGATGTTTCCAAGCGTCCTGCATCGACGGAAGGTAAGGATTCATTTCCCAGCCATCACAATCGTTCATTCTATCGATAATTGGCACAAATACGTGATATTCGATGTTTCCAAGCGTCCTGCATCGACGGAAGGTAAGGATTCCCTTCCCAGTCATCGGAATCGTTCATTCTATCGATAATTGGCACAAATACGTGATATTCGTAATTTCAAAGCGTCCTGCATCGACGGAAGGTAAGGATTCCATTCCCAGCCATCGGAATCGATCAGTCTATCGATAATTGGTACAAATACGTGACATTCGATGTTTCCAAGCGTCCTGCATCGACGGAAGGTAAGGATTCACTTCCCAGCCATCGCAATCGTTCATTCTATCGATAATTGGCACAAATACGTGATATTCGATGTTTCCAAGCGTCCTGCATCGACGGAAGGTAAGGATTCATTTCCCAGCCATCACAATCGTTCATTCTATCGATAATTGGCACAAATACGTGATATTCGATGTTTCCAAGCGTCCTGCATCGACGGAAGGTAAGGATTCCCTTCCCAGTCATCGGAATCGTTCATTCTATCGATAATTGGCACAAATACGTGATATTCGTAATTTCAAAGCGTCCTGCATCGACGGAAGGTAAGGATTCCATTCCCAGCCATCGGAATCGATCAGTCTATCGATAATTGGTACAAATACGTGACATTCGATGTTTCCAAGCGTCCTGCATCGACGGAAGGTAAGGATTCCCTTCCCAGCCATCGGAATCGTTCATTCTATCGATAATTGACACAAATACGTGATATTCGATGTTTCCGAGCGTCCAGCATCGACGGAAGGTAAGGATTCACTTCCCAGCCATCGGAATCGTTCATTCTATCGATAATTGGCACAAATACGTGATATTCGATATTTCCAAGCGTCCTGCATCGACGGAAGGTATGGATTCCCTTCTCAGCCATCGGAATCGTTCATTCTATCGATAATTAGCACAAATACGTGATATACCGATGTTTCCAAGCGTCCTGCATCGACGGAAGGTAAGGATTCACTTCCCAGCCATCGCAATCGTTCATTCTATCGATAATTGGCACAAATACGTGATATTCGATATTTCAAAGCGTCCTGCATCGACGGAAGGTAAGGATTCCCTTCCCAGCCATCGGAATCGTTCATTCTATCGATAATTGGCACAAGTACGTGATATTCGATATTTCAAAGCGTCCTGCATCGACGGAAGGTAAGGATTCCCTTCCCAGCCATCGGAATCGTTCATTCTATCGATAATTGGCACAAATGCATGATATTCGATGTTTCCAAGCGTCCTGCATCGACGGAAGGTACGTATTCACTTCCCAGCCATCGCAATCATTTATTCTATCGATAATTGGCACAAATACGTGATATTCGATGTTTCCAAGCGTCCTGCATCGACGGAAGGTAAGGATTCACTTCCCAGCCATCGCAATCGTTCATTCTATCGATAATTGGCACAAATACGTGATATTCGATGTTTCCAAGCGTCCTGCATCGACGGAAGGTAAGGATTCATTTCCCAGCCATCACAATCGTTCATTCTATCGATAATTGGCACAAATACGTGATATTCGATGTTTCCAAGCGTCCTGCATCGACGGAAGGTAAGGATTCCCTTCCCAGTCATCGGAATCGTTCATTCTATCGATAATTGGCACAAATACGTGATATTCGTAATTTCAAAGCGTCCTGCATCGACGGAAGGTAAGGATTCCATTCCCTGCCATCGGAATCGTTCATTCTATCGATAATTGGTACAAATACGTGACATTCGATGTTTCCAAGCGTCCTGCATCGACGGAAGGTAAGGATTCCCTTCCCAGCCATCGGAATCGTTCATTCTATCGATAATTGGCACAAATACGTGATATTCGATGTTTCCGAGCGTCCAGCATCGACGGAAGGTAAGGATTCACTTCCCAGCCATCGGAATCGTTCATTCTATCGATAATTGGCACAAATACGTGATATTCGATATTTCCAAGCGTCCTGCATCGACGGAAGGTATGGATTCCCTTCTCAGCCATCGGAATCGTTCATTCTATCGATAATTAGCACAAATACGTGATATTCGATGTTTCCAAGCGTCCTGCATCGACGGAAGGTAAGGATTCACTTCCCAGCCATCGCAATCGTTCATTCTATCGATAATTGGCACAAATACGTGATATTCGATATTTCAAAGCGTCCTGCATCGACGGAAGGTAAGGATTCCCTTCCCAGCCATCGGAATCGTTCATTCTATCGATAATTGGCACAAGTACGTGATATTCGATATTTCAAAGCGTCCTGCATCGACGGAAGGTAAGGATTCCCTTCCCAGCCATCGGAATCGTTCATTCTATCGATAATTGGCACAAATGCATGATATTCGATGTTTCCAAGCGTCCTGCATCGACGGAAGGTACGTATTCACTTCCCAGCCATCGCAATCATTTATTCTATCGATAATTGGCACAAATACGTGATATTCGATGTTTCCAAGCGTCCTGCATCGACGGAAGGTAAGGATTCACTTCCCAGCCATCGCAATCGTTCATTCTATCGATAATTGGCACAAATACGTGATATTCGATATTTCAAAGCGTCCTGCATCGACGGAAGGTAAGGATTTCCTTCCCAGCCATCGCAATCGTTCATTCTATCGATAATTGGCACAAATACGTGATATTCGATGTTTCCAAGCGTCCTGCATCGACGGAATGTAAGGATTCCCTTCCCAGTCATCGGAATCGTTCATTCTATCGATAATTGGCACAAATACGTGATATTCGTAATTTCAAAGCGTCCTGCATCGACCGAAGGTAAGGATTTCCTTCCCAGCCATCGCAATCGTTCATTCTATCGATAATTGGCACAAATGCATGATATTCGATGTTTCCAAGCGTCGTGCATCGACGGAAGGTACGTATTCACTTCCCAGCCATCGCAATCGTTTATTCTATCGATAATTGGCACAAATAGGTGATATTCGATGTTTCAAAGCGTCCTGCATCGACGGAAGGTAAGGATTTCCTTCCCAGCCATCGCAATCGTTCATTCTATCGATAATTGGCACAAATGCATGATATTCGATGTTTCCAAGCGTCGTGCATCGACGGAAGGTACGTATTCACTTCCCAGCCATCGCAATCGTTTATTCTATCGATAATTGGCACAAATAGGTGATATTCGATGTTTCAAAGCGTCCTGCATCGACGGAAGGTAAGGATTTCCTTCCCAGCCATCGCAATCGTTCATTCTATCGATAATTGGCACAAATACGTGATATTCGATGTTCCCAAGCGTCCTGAATCGACGGAAGGTACGTATTCACTTCCCAGCCATCGCAATCGTTCATTCTATCGATAATTGGTACAAATACGTGACATTCGATGTTTCCAAGCGTCCTGCATCGACGGAAGGTAAGGATTCCCTTCCCAGCCATCGGAATCGTTCATTCTATCGATAATTGGCACAAATACGTGATATTCGATGTTTCCGAGCGTCCAGCATCGACGGAAGGTAAGGATTCACTTCCCAGCCATCGGAATCGTTCATTCTATCGATAATTGGCACAAATACGTGATATTCGATATTTCCAAGCGTCCTGCATCGACGGAAGGTATGGATTCCCTTCTCAGCCATCGGAATCGTTCATTCTATCGATAATTAGCACAAATACGTGATATTCGATGTTTCCAAGCGTCCTGCATCGACGGAAGGTAAGGATTCACTTCCCAGCCATCGCAATCGTTCATTCTATCGATAATTGGCACAAATACGTGATATTCGATATTTCAAAGCGTCCTGCATCGACGGAAGGTAAGGATTCCCTTCCCAGCCATCGGAATCGTTCATTCTATCGATAATTGGCACAAGTACGTGATATTCGATATTTCAAAGCGTCCTGCATCGACGGAAGGTAAGGATTCCCTTCCCAGCCATCGGAATCGTTCATTCTATCGATAATTGGCACAAATGCATGATATTCGATGTTTCCAGGCGTCCTGCATCGACGGAAGGTACGTATTCACTTCCCAGCCATCGCAATCATTTATTCTATCGATAATTGGCACAAATACGTGATATTCGATGTTTCCAAGCGTCCTGCATCGACGGAAGGTAAGGATTCACTTCCCAGCCATCGCAATCGTTCATTCTATCGATAATTGGCACAAATACGTGATATTCGATGTTTCCAAGCGTCCTGCATCGACGGAAGGTAAGGATTCACTTCCCAGCCATCGCAATCGTTCATTCTATCGATAATTGGCACAAATACGTGATATTCGATATTTCAAAGCGTCCTGCATCGACGGAAGGTAAGGATTCCCTTCCCAGCCATCGGAATCGTTCATTCTATCGATAATTGGCACAAGTACGTGATATTCGATATTTCAAAGCGTCCTGCATCGACGGAAGGTAAGGATTCCCTTCCCAGCCATCGGAATCGTTCATTCTATCGATAATTGGCACAAGTACGTGATATTCAATATTTCAAAGCGTCCTGCATCGACGGAAGGTAAGGATTCCCTTCCCAGCCATCGGAATCGTTCATTCTATCGATAATTGGCACAAATGCATGATATTCGATGTTTCCAAGCGTCCTGCATCGACGGAAGGTACGTATTCACTTCCCAGCCATCGCAATCATTTATTCTATCGATAATTGGCACAAATACGTGATATTCGATGTTTCCAAGCGTCCTGCATCGACGGAAGGTAAGGATTCACTTCCCAGCCATCGCAATCGTTCATTCTATCGATAATTGGCACAAATACGTGATATTCGATATTTCAAAGCGTCCTGCATCGACGGAAGGTATGGATTCCCTTCCCAGCCATCGCAATCGTTCATTCTATCGATAATTGGCACAAATACGTGATATTCGATGTTTCCAAGCGTCCTGCATCGACGGAATGTAAGGATTCAATTCCCAGCCATCGCAATCGATCATTCTATCGATAATTGGCACAAATGCATGATATTCGATGTTTCCAAGCGTCCTGCATCGACGGAAGGTAAGGATTCACTTCCCAGCCATCGCAATCGTTCATTCTATCGATAATTGGCACAAATACGTGATATTCGATATTTCAAAGCGTCCTGCATCGACGGAAGGTAAGGATTCCCTTCCCAGCCATCGGAATCGTTCATTCTATCGATAATTGGCACAAGTACGTGATATTCGATATTTCAAAGCGTCCTGCATCGACGGAAGGTAAGGATTCACTTCCCAGCCATCGCAATCGTTCATTCTATCGATAATTGGCACAAATACGTGATATTCGATATTTCAAAGCGTCCTGCATCGACGGAAGGTATGGATTCCCTTCCCAGCCATCGCAATCGTTCATTCTATCGATAATTGGCACAAATAGGTGATATTCGATGTTTCAAAGCGTCCTGCATCGACGGAAGGTAAGGATTTCCTTCCCAGCCATCGCAATCGTTCATTCTATCGATAATTGGCACAAATACGTGATATTCGATGTTCCCAAGCGTCCTGAATCGACGGAAGGTACGTATTCACTTCCCAGAAATCGCAATCGTTTATTCTATCGATAATTGGCACAAATACGTGATATTCGATGTTTCCAAGCGTCCTGCATAGACGGAAAGTAAGGATTCACTTCCCAGCCATCGCAATCGTTCATTCTATCGATAATTGGCACAAATACGTGATATTCGATGTTTCCAAGCGTCCTGCATCGACGGAAGGTACGTATTCACTTCCCAGCCATCGCAATCGTTTATTCTATCGATAATTGGCACAAATACGTGATATTCGATGTTTCCAAGCGTCCTGCATAGACGGAAAGTAAGGATTCCCTTCCCAGCCATCGGAATCGTTCATTCTATCGATAATTGGCACAAATGCATGATATTCGATGTTTCCAAGCGTCCTGCATCGACGGAAGGTAAGGATTCACTTCCCAGCCATCGCAATCGTTCATTCTATCGATAATTGGCACAAGTACGTGATATTCGATATTTCAAAGCGTCCTGCATCGACGGAAGGTAAGGATTCACTTCCCAGCCATCGCAATCGTTCATTCTATCGATAATTGGCACAAATACGTGATATTCGATATTTCAAAGCGTCCTGCATCGACGGAAGGTAAGGATTCACTTCCCAGCCATCGCAATCGTTCATTCTATCGATAATTGGCACAAATACGTGATATTCGATATTTCAAAGCGTCCTGCATCGACGGAAGGTATGGATTCCCTTCCCAGCCATCGCAATCGTTCATTCTATCGATAATTGGCACAAATAGGTGATATTCGATGTTTCAAAGCGTCCTGCATCGACGGAAGGTAAGGATTCCCTTCCCAGCCATCGGAATCGTTCATTCTATCGATAATTGGCACAAATACGTGATACTCGATATTTCCAAGCGTCCTGCATCGACGGAAGGTATGGATTCCCTTCTCAGCCATCGGAATCGTTCATTCTATCGATAATTAGCACAAATACGTGATATTCGATGTTTCCAAGCGTCCTGCATCGACGGAAGGTAAGGATTCACTTCCCAGCCATCGCAATCGTTCATTCTATCGATAATTGGCACAAATACGTGATATTCGATATTTCAAAGCGTCCTGCATCGACGGAAGGTAAGGATTCCCTTCCCAGCCATCGGAATCGTTCATTCTATCGATAATTGGCACAAGTACGTGATATTCAATATTTCAAAGCGTCCTGCATCGACGGAAGGTAAGGATTCCCTTCCCAGCCATCGGAATCGTTCATTCTATCGATAATTGGCACAAATGCATGATATTCGATGTTTCCAAGCGTCCTGCATCGACGGAAGGTACGTATTCACTTCCCAGCCATCGCAATCATTTATTCTATCGATAATTGGCACAAATACGTGATATTCGATGTTTCCAAGCGTCCTGCATCGACGGAAGGTAAGGATTCACTTCCCAGCCATCGCAATCGTTCATTCTATCGATAATTGGCACAAATACGTGATATTCGATATTTCAAAGCGTCCTGCATCGACGGAAGGTATGGATTCCCTTCCCAGCCATCGCAATCGTTCATTCTATCGATAATTGGCACAAATACGTGATATTCGATGTTTCCAAGCGTCCTGCATCGACGGAATGTAAGGATTCAATTCCCAGCCATCGCAATCGATCATTCTATCGATAATTGGCACAAATGCATGATATTCGATGTTTCCAAGCGTCCTGCATCGACGGAAGGTACATATTCACTTCCCAGCCATCGGAATCGTTCATTCTATCGATAATTGGCACAAATACGTGATATTCGATGTTTCCAAGCGTCCTGCATCGACGGAAGGTAAGGATTCCCTTCCCAGCCATCCGAATCGTTCATTCTATCGATAATTGGCACAAATACGTGATATTCGATATTTCAAAGCGTCCTGCATCGACGGAAGGTATGGATTCCCTTCCCAGCCATCGGAATCGTTCATTCTATCGATAATTGGCACAAATACGTGATATTCGATATTTCCAAGCGTCCTGCATCGACGGAAGGTATGGATTCCCTTCTCAGCCATCGGAATCGTTCATTCTATCGATAATTAGCACAAATACGTGATATTCGATGTTTCCAAGCGTCCTGCATCGACGGAAGGTAAGGATTCACTTCCCAGCCATCGCAATCGTTCATTCTATCGATAATTGGCACAAATACGTGATATTCGATATTTCAAAGCGTCCTGCATCGACGGAAGGTAAGGATTCCCTTCCCAGCCATCGGAATCGTTCATTCTATCGATAATTGGCACAAGTACGTGATATTCAATATTTCAAAGCGTCCTGCATCGACGGAAGGTAAGGATTCCCTTCCCAGCCATCGGAATCGTTCATTCTATCGATAATTGGCACAAATGCATGATATTCGATGTTTCCAAGCGTCCTGCATCGACGGAAGGTACGTATTCACTTCCCAGCCATCGCAATCATTTATTCTATCGATAATTGGCACAAATACGTGATATTCGATGTTTCCAAGCGTCCTGCATCGACGGAAGGTAAGGATTCACTTCCCAGCCATCGCAATCGATCATTCTATCGATAATTGGCACAAATGCATGATATTCGATGTTTCCAAGCGTCCTGCATCGACGGAAGGTACGTA
This sequence comes from Nomada fabriciana, assembly GCA_907165295.1. Lineage (NCBI taxonomy): Eukaryota > Metazoa > Arthropoda > Insecta > Hymenoptera > Apidae > Nomada > Nomada fabriciana. The sequence continues at coordinate 41,470 of CAJRBH010000178.1, read as the reverse complement.
TTCACTTCCCAGCCATCGGAATCGTTCATTCTATCGATAATTGGCACAAATACGTGATATTCGATGTTTCCAAGCGTCCTGCATCGACGGAAGGTAAGGATTCCCTTCCCAGCCATCCGAATCGTTCATTCTATCGATAATTGGCACAAATACGTGATATTCGATATTTCAAAGCGTCCTGCATCGACGGAAGGTATGGATTCCCTTCCCAGCCATCGGAATCGTTCATTCTATCGATAATTGGCACAAATACGTGATATTCGATATTTCCAAGCGTCCTGCATCGACGGAAGGTAAGGATTCATTTCCCAGCCATCGCAATCGTTCATTCTATCGATAATTGGCACAAATACGTGATATTCGATATTTCCAAGCGTCCTGCATCGACGGAAGGTAAGGATTCATTTCCCAGCCATCGCAATCGTTCATTCGATCGATAATTGGCACAAATACGTGATATTCGAAGTTCCCAAGCGTCCTGCATCGACGGAAGGTACGTATTCACTTCCCAGCCATCGCAATCGTTTATTCTATCGATAATTGGCACAAATACGTGATATTCGATATTTCCAAGCGTCCTGCATCGACGGAAGGTAAGGATTCATTTCCCAGCCATCGCAATCGTTCATTCGATCGATAATTGGCACAAATACGTGATATTCGATATTTCAAAGCGTCCTGCATCGACGGAAGGTATGGATTCCCTTCCCAGCCATCGCAATCGTTCATTCTATCAATAATTGGCACAAATACGTGATATTCGATGTTTCCAAGCGTCCTGCATCGACGGAAGGTACGTATTCACTTCCCAGCCATCGCAATCATTTATTCTATCGATAATTGGCACAAATACGTGATATTCGATGTTTCCAAGCGTCCTGCATCGACGGAAGGTAAGGATTCCCTTCTCAGCCATCGGAATCGTTCATTCTATCGATAATTAGCACAAATACGTGATATTCGATGTTTCCATGCGTCCTGCATCGACGGAAGGTAAGGATTCCCTTCCCAGCCATCGGAATCGTTCATTCTATCGATAATTGGCACAAGTACGTGATATTCAATATTTCAAAGCGTCCTGCATCGACGGAAGGTAAGGATTCCCTTCCCAGCCATCGGAATCGTTCATTCTATCGATAATTGGCACAAATGCATGATATTCGATGTTTCCAAGCGTCCTGCATCGACGGAAGGTACGTATTCACTTCCCAGCCATCGCAATCATTTATTCTATCGATAATTAGCACAAATACGTGATATTCGATGTTTCCAAGCGTCCTGCATCGACGGAAGGTAAGGATTCACTTCCCAGCCATCGCAATCGTTCATTCTATCGATAATTGGCACAAATACGTGATATTCGATATTTCAAAGCGTCCTGCATCGACGGAAGGTAAGGATTCCCTTCCCAGCCATCGGCATCGTTCATTCTATCGATAATTGGCACAAGTACGTGATATTCAATATTTCAAAGCGTCCTGCATCGACGGAAGGTACGTATTCACTTCCCAGCCATCGCAATCATTTATTCTATCGATAATTAGCACAAATACGTGATATTCGATGTTTCCAAGCGTCCTGCATCGACGGAAGGTAAGGATTCACTTCCCAGCCATCGCAATCGTTCATTCTATCGATAATTGGCACAAATACGTGATATTCGATATTTCAAAGCGTCCTGCATCGACGGAAGGTAAGGATTCCCTTCCCAGCCATCGGAATCGTTCATTCTATCGATAATTGGCACAAGTACGTGATATTCAATATTTCAAAGCGTCCTGCATCGACGGAAGGTATGGATTCCCTTCTCAGCCATCGGAATCGTTCATTCTATCGATAATTAGCACAAATACGTGATATTCGATGTTTCCAAGCGTCCTGCATCGACGGAAGGTAAGGATTCCCTTCCCAGCCATCGCAATCGTTCATTCTATCGATAATTGGCACAAATACGTGATATTCGATATTTCAAAGCGTCCTGCATCGACGGAAGGTAAGGATTCCCTTCCCAGCCATCGGAATCGTTCATTCTATCGATAATTGGCACAAGTACGTGATATTCAATATTTCAAAGCGTCCTGCATCGACGGAAGGTAAGGATTCCCTTCCCAGCCATCGGAATCGTTCATTCTATCGATAATTGGCACAAATGCATGATATTCGATGTTTCCAAGCGTCCTGCATCGACGGAAGGTACGTATTCACTTCCCAGCCATCGCAATCATTTATTCTATCGATAATTAGCACAAATACGTGATATTCGATGTTTCCAAGCGTCCTGCATCGACGGAAGGTAAGGATTCACTTCCCAGCCATCGCAATCGTTCATTCTATCGATAATTGGCACAAATACGTGATATTCGATATTTCAAAGCGTCCTGCATCGACGGAAGGTAAGGATTCCCTTCCCAGCCATCGGAATCGTTCATTCTATCGATAATTGGCACAAGTACGTGATATTCAATATTTCAAAGCGTCCTGCATCGACGGAAGGTAAGGATTCCCTTCCCAGCCATCGGAATCGTTCATTCTATCGATAATTGGCACAAATGCATGATATTCGATGTTTCCAAGCGTCCTGCATCGACGGAAGGTACGTATTCACTTCCCAGCCATCGCAATCATTTATTCTATCGATAATTGGCACAAATACGTGATATTCGATGTTTCCAAGCGTCCTGCATCGACGGAAGGTAAGGATTCACTTCCCAGCCATCGCAATCGTTCATTCTATCGATAATTGGCACAAATACGTGATATTCGATATTTCAAAGCGTCCTGCATCGACGGAAGGTATGGATTCCCTTCCCAGCCATCGCAATCGTTCATTCTATCGATAATTGGCACAAATACGTGATATTCGATGTTTCCAAGCGTCCTGCATCGACGGAATGTAAGGATTCAATTCCCAGCCATCGCAATCGATCATTCTATCGATAATTGGCACAAATGCATCATATTCGATGTTTCCAAGCGTCCTGCATCGACGGAAGGTACGTATTCACTTCCCAGCCATCGGAATCGTTCATTCTATCGATAATTGGCACAAATACGTGATATTCGATGTTTCCAAGCGTCCTGCATCGACGGAAGGTAAGGATTCCCTTCCCAGCCATCCGAATCGTTCATTCTATCGATAATTGGCACAAATACGTGATATTCGATATTTCAAAGCGTCCTGCATCGACGGAAGGTATGGATTCCCTTCCCAGCCATCGGAATCGTTCATTCTATCGATAATTGGCACAAATACGTGATAGTCGATATTTCCAAGCGTCCTGCATCGACGGAAGGTATGGATTCCCTTCTCAGCCATCGGAATCGTTCATTCTATCGATAATTAGCACAAATACGTGATATTCGATGTTTCCAAGCGTCCTGCATCGACGGAAGGTAAGGATTCACTTCCCAGCCATCGCAATCGTTCATTCTATCGATAATTGGCACAAATACGTGATATTCGATATTTCAAAGCGTCCTGCATCGACGGAAGGTAAGGATTCCCTTCCCAGCCATCGGAATCGTTCATTCTATCGATAATTGGCACAAGTACGTGATATTCAATATTTCAAAGCGTCCTGCATCGACGGAAGGTAAGGATTCCCTTCCCAGCCATCGGAATCGTTCATTCTATCGATAATTGGCACAAATGCATGATATTCGATGTTTCCAAGCGTCCTGCATCGACGGAAGGTACGTATTCACTTCCCAGCCATCGCAATCATTTATTCTATCGATAATTGGCACAAATACGTGATATTCGATGTTTCCAAGCGTCCTGCATCGACGGAAGGTAAGGATTCACTTCCCAGCCATCGCAATCGTTCATTCTATCGATAATTGGCACAAATACGTGATATTCGATATTTCAAAGCGTCCTGCATCGACGGAAGGTATGGATTCCCTTCCCAGCCATCGCAATCGTTCATTCTATCGATAATTGGCACAAATACGTGATATTCGATGTTTCCAAGCGTCCTGCATCGACGGAATGTAAGGATTCAATTCCCAGCCATCGCAATCGATCATTCTATCGATAATTGGCACAAATGCATGATATTCGATGTTTCCAAGCGTCCTGCATCGACGGAAGGTACGTATTCACTTCCCAGCCATCGGAATCGTTCATTCTATCGATAATTGGCACAAATACGTGATATTCGATGTTTCCAAGCGTCCTGCATCGACGGAAGGTAAGGATTCCCTTCCCAGCCATCCGAATCGTTCATTCTATCGATAATTGGCACAAATACGTGATATTCGATATTTCAAAGCGTCCTGCATCGACGGAAGGTATGGATTCCCTTCCCAGCCATCGGAATCGTTCATTCTATCGATAATTGGCACAAATACGTGATATTCGATATTTCCAAGCGTCCTGCATCGACGGAAGGTAAGGATTCCCTTCCCAGCCATCGGAATCGTTCATTCTATCGATAATTGGCACAAGTACGTGATATTCAATATTTCAAAGCGTCCTGCATCGACGGAAGGTATGGATTCCCTTCTCAGCCATCGGAATCGTTCATTCTATCGATAATTAGCACAAATACGTGATATTCGATGTTTCCAAGCGTCCTGCATCGACGGAAGGTAAGGATTCCCTTCCCAGCCATCGCAATCGTTCATTCTATCGATAATTGGCACAAATACGTGATATTCGATATTTCAAAGCGTCCTGCATCGACGGAAGGTAAGGATTCCCTTCCCAGCCATCGGAATCGTTCATTCTATCGATAATTGGCACAAGTACGTGATATTCAATATTTCAAAGCGTCCTGCATCGACGGAAGGTAAGGATTCCCTTCCCAGCCATCGGAATCGTTCATTCTATCGATAATTGGCACAAATGCATGATATTCGATGTTTCCAAGCGTCCTGCATCGACGGAAGGTACGTATTCACTTCCCAGCCATCGCAATCGTTTATTCTATCGATAATTAGCACAAATACGTGATATTCGATGTTTCCAAGCGTCCTGCATCGACGGAAGGTAAGGATTCACTTCCCAGCCATCGCAATCGTTCATTCTATCGATAATTGGCACAAATACGTGATATTCGATATTTCAAAGCGTCCTGCATCGACGGAAGGTAAGGATTCCCTTCCCAGCCATCGGAATCGTTCATTCTATCGATAATTGGCACAAGTACGTGATATTCAATATTTCAAAGCGTCCTGCATCGACGGAAGGTAAGGATTCCCTTCCCAGCCATCGGAATCGTTCATTCTATCGATAATTGGCACAAATGCATGATATTCGATGTTTCCAAGCGTCCTGCATCGACGGAAGGTACGTATTCACTTCCCAGCCATCGCAATCATTTATTCTATCGATAATTGGCACAAATACGTGATATTCGATGTTTCCAAGCGTCCTGCATCGACGGAAGGTAAGGATTCACTTCCCAGCCATCGCAATCGTTCATTCTATCGATAATTGGCACAAATACGTGATATTCGATATTTCAAAGCGTCCTGCATCGACGGAAGGTATGGATTCCCTTCCCAGCCATCGCAATCGTTCATTCTATCGATAATTGGCACAAATACGTGATATTCGATGTTTCCAAGCGTCTTGCATCGACGGAATGTAAGGATTCAATTCCCAGCCATCGCAATCGATCATTCTATCGATAATTGGCACAAATGCATGATATTCGATGTTTCCAAGCGTCCTGCATCGACGGAAGGTACGTATTCACTTCCCAGCCATCGGAATCGTTCATTCTATCGATAATTGGCACAAATACGTGATATTCGATGTTTCCAAGCGTCCTGCATCGACGGAAGGTAAGGATTCCCTTCCCAGCCATCCGAATCGTTCATTCTATCGATAATTGGCACAAATACGTGATATTCGATATTTCAAAGCGTCCTGCATCGACGGAAGGTATGGATTCCCTTCCCAGCCATCGGAATCGTTCATTCTATCGATAATTGGCACAAATACGTGATATTCGATATTTCCAAGCGTCCTGCATCGACGGAAGGTATGGATTCCCTTCTCAGCCATCGGAATCGTTCATTCTATCGATAATTAGCACAAATACGTGATATTCGATGTTTCCAAGCGTCCTGCATCGACGGAAGGTAAGGATTCACTTCCCAGCCATCGCAATCGTTCATTCTATCGATAATTGGCACAAATACGTGATATTCGATATTTCAAAGCGTCCTGCATCGACGGAAGGTAAGGATTCCCTTCCCAGCCATCGGAATCGTTCATTCTATCGATAATTGGCACAAGTACGTGATATTCAATATTTCAAAGCGTCCTGCATCGACGGAAGGTAAGGATTCCCTTCCCAGCCATCGGAATCGTTCATTCTATCGATAATTGGCACAAATGCATGATATTCGATGTTTCCAAGCGTCCTGCATCGACGGAAGGTACGTATTCACTTCCCAGCCATCGCAATCATTTATTCTATCGATAATTGGCACAAATACGTGATATTCGATGTTTCCAAGCGTCCTGCATCGACGGAAGGTAAGGATTCACTTCCCAGCCATCGCAATCGTTCATTCTATCGATAATTGGCACAAATACGTGATATTCGATATTTCAAAGCGTCCTGCATCGACGGAAGGTATGGATTCCCTTCCCAGCCATCGCAATCGTTCATTCTATCGATAATTGGCACAAATACGTGATATTCGATGTTTCCAAGCGTCCTGCATCGACGGAATGTAAGGATTCAATTCCCAGCCATCGCAATCGATCATTCTATCGATAATTGGCACAAATGCATGATATTCGATGTTTCCAAGCGTCCTGCATCGACGGAAGGTACGTATTCACTTCCCAGCCATCGGAATCGTTCATTCTATCGATAATTGGCACAAATACGTGATATTCGATGTTTCCAAGCGTCCTGCATCGACGGAAGGTAAGGATTCCCTTCCCAGCCATCCGAATCGTTCATTCTATCGATAATTGGCACAAATACGTGATATTCGATATTTCAAAGCGTCCTGCATCGACGGAAGGTATGGATCCCCTTCCCAGCCATCGGAATCGTTCATTCTATCGATAATTGGCACAAATACGTGATATTCGATATTTCCAAGCGTCCTGCATCGACGGAAGGTAAGGATTCATTTCCCAGCCATCGCAATCGTTCATTCTATCGATAATTGGCACAAATACGTGATATTCGATATTTCCAAGCGTCCTGCATCGACGGAAGGTAAGGATTCATTTCCCAGCCATCGCAATCGTTCATTCGATCGATAATTGGCACAAATACGTGATATTCGATGTTCCCAAGCGTCCTGCATCGACGGAAGGTACGTATTCACTTCCCAGCCATCGCAATCGTTTATTCTATCGATAATTGGCACAAATACGTGATATTCGATATTTCCAAGCGTCCTGCATCGACGGAAGGTAAGGATTCATTTCCCAGCCATCGCAATCGTTCATTCGATCGATAATTGGCACAAATACGTGATATTCGATATTTCAAAGCGTCCTGCATCGACGGAAGGTATGGATTCCCTTCCCAGCCATCGCAATCGTTCATTCTATCAATAATTGGCACAAATACGTGATATTCGATGTTTCCAAGCGTCCTGCATCGACGGAATGTAAGGATTCAATTCCCAGCCATCGCAATCGTTAATTCTATCGATAATTGGCACAAATGCATGATATTCGATGTTTCCAAGCGTCCTGCATCGACGGAAGGTACGTATTCACTTCCCAGCCATCGGAATCGTTCATTCTATCGATAATTGGCACAAATACGTGATATTCGATGTTTCCTAGCGTCCTGCATCGACGGAATGTAAGGATTCAATTCCCAGCCATCGCAATCGTTCATTCTATCGATAATTGGCACAAATGCATGATATTCGATGTTTCCAAGCGTCCTGCATCGACGGAAGGTACGTATTCACTTCCCAGCCATCGCAATCATTTATTCTATCGATAATTGGCACAAATACGTGATATTCGATGTTTCCAAGCGTCCTGCATCGACGGAAGGTAAGGATTCACTTCCCAGCCATCGCAATCGTTCATTCTATCGATAATTGGCACAAATACGTGATATTCGATATTTCAAAGCGTCCTGCATCGACGGAAGGTATGGATTCCCTTCCCAGCCATCGCAATCGTTCATTCTATCGATAATTGGCACAAATACGTGATATTCGATGTTTCCAAGCGTCCTGCATCGACGGAATGTAAGGATTCAATTCCCAGCCATCGCAATCGTTCATTCTATCGATAATTGGCACAAATGCATGATATTCGATGTTTCCAAGCGTCCTGCATCGACGGAAGGTACGTATTCACTTCCAAGCCATCGCAATCATTTATTCTATCGATAATTGGCACAAATACGTGATATTCGATGTTTCCAAGCGTCCTGCATCGACGGAAGGTAAGGATTCACTTCCCAGCCATCGCAATCGTTCATTCTATCGATAATTGGCACAAATACGTGATATTCGATATTTCAAAGCGTCCTGCATCGACGGAAGGTATGGATTCCCTTCCCAGCCATCGCAATCGTTCATTCTATCGATAATTGGCACAAGTACGTGATATTCGATATTTCAAAGCGTCCTGCATCGACGGAAGGTAAGGATTCCCTTCCCAGCCATCGGAATCGTTCATTCTATCGATAATTGGCACAAGTACGTGATATTCGATATTTCAAAGCGTCCTGCATCGACGGAAGGTAAGGATTCCCTTCCCAGCCATCGCAATCGTTCATTCTATCGATAATTGGCACAAATACGTGATATTCGATATTTCAAAGCGTCCTGCATCGACGGAAGGTATGGATTCCCTTCCCAGCCATCGCAATCGTTCATTCTATCGATAATTGGCACAAATACGTGATATTCGATGTTTCCAAGCGTCCTGCATCGACGGAATGTAAGGATTCAATTCCCAGCCATCGCAATCGTTCATTCTATCGATAATTGGCACAAATGCATGATATTCGATGTTTCCAAGCGTCCTGCATCGACGGAAGGTACGTATTCACTTCCCAGCCATCGGAATCGTTCATTCTATCGATAATTGGCACAAATACGTGATATTCGATGTTTCCAAGCGTCCTGCATCGACGGAAGGTAAGGATTCCCTTCCCAGCCATCGCAATCGTTCATTCTATCGATAATTGGCACAAATACGTGATATTCGATGTTTCCAAGCGTCCTGCATCGACGGAAGGTACGTATTCACTTCCCAGCCATCGCAATCATTTATTCTATCGATAATTGGCACAAATACGTGATATTCGATATTTCAAAGCGTCCTGCATCGACGGAAGGTGTGGATTCCCTTCCCAGCCATCGCAATAGTTTATTCTATCGATAATTGGCACAAATACGTGATATTCGATGTTCCCAAGCGTCCTGCATCGACGGAAGGTACGTATTCACTTCCCAGCCATCGGAATCGTTCATTCTATCGATAATTGGCACTAATACGTGATATTCGATGTTTCCAAGCGTCCTGCATCGACGGAAGGTAAGGATTCACTTCCCAGCCATCGCAATCGTTCATTCTATCGATAATTGGCACAAATACGTGATATTCGATATTTCAAAGCGTCCTGCATCGACGGAAGGTAAGGATTCCCTTCCCAGCCATCGGAATCGTTCATTCTATCGATAATTGGCACAAGTACGTGATATTCGATATTTCAAAGCGTCCTGTATCGACGGAAGGTAAGGATTCCCTTCCCAGCCATCGGAATCGTTCATTCTATCGATAATTGGCACAAATGCATGATATTCGATGTTTCCAAGCGTCCTGCATCGACGGAAGGTACGTATTCACTTCCCAGCCATCGCAATCATTTATTCTATCGATAATTGGCACAAATACGTGATATTCGATGTTTCCAAGCGTCCTGCATCGACGGAATGTAAGGATTCAATTCCCAGCCATCGCAATCGTTCATTCTATCGATAATTGGCACAAATGCATGATATTCGATGTTTCCATGCGTCCTGCATCGACGGAAGGTACGTATTCACTTCCCAGCCATCGCAATCGTTCATTCTATCGATAATTGGCACAAATACGTGATATTCGATATTTCCAAGCGTCCTGCATCGACGGAAGGTAAGGATTCACTTCCCAGCCATCGCAATCGTTCATTCTATCGATAATTGGCACAAATACGTGATATTCGATGTTTCCAAGCGTCCTGCATCGACGGAATGTAAGGATTCAATTCCCAGCCATCGCAATCGTTCATTCTATCGATAATTGGCACAAATACGTGATATTCGATGATTCCAAGCGTCCTGCATCGACGGAAGGTAAGGATTCCCTTCCCAGCCATCGCAATCGTTCATTCTATCGATAATTGGCACAAATACGTGATATTCGATATTTCAAAGCGTCCTGCATCGACGGAAGGTATGGATTCCCTTCCCAGCCATCGCAATCGTTCATTCTATCGATAATTGGCACAAATACGTGATATTCGATGTTTCCAAGCGTCCTGCATCGACGGAATGTAAGGATTCAGTTCCCAGCAATCGCAATCGTTCATTCTATCGATAATTGGCACAAATACGTGATATTCGATGTTTCCAAGCGTCCTGCATCGACGGAAGGTAAGGATTCACTTCCCAGCCATCGCATTCGTTCATTCTATCGATAATTGGCACAAATACGTGATATTCGATATTTCCAAGCGTCCTGCATCGACGGAAGGTAAGGATTCATTTCCCAGCCATCGGAATCGTTCATTCTATCGATAATTGGCACAAATACGTGATATTCGTTGTTTCCAAGCGTCCTGCATCGGCGGAAGGTTCGTATTCACTTCCCAGCCATCGCAATCGTTCATTCTATCGATAATTGGCACAAATACGTGATATTCATTATTTCCAAGCGTCCTGCATCGACGGAAGGTAAGGATTCATTTCCCAGCCATCGGAATCGTTCATTCTATCGATAATTGGCACAAGTGCATGTTATTCGATGTTTCCAAGCGTCCTGCATCGACGGAAGGTACGTATTCACTTCCCAGCCATCGGAATCGTTCATTCTATCGATAATTGGCACAAATACGTGATATTCGATGTTTCCAAGCGTCCTGCATCGACGGAAGGTAAGGATTCACTTCCCAGCCATCGCAATCGTTCATTCGATCGATAATTGGCACAAATACGTGATATTCGATGTTCCCAAGCGTCCTGCATCGACGGAAGGTACGTATTCACTTCCCAGCCATCGCAATCATTTATTCTATCGATAATTGGCACAAATACGTGATATTCGATGTTTCCAAGCGTCCTGCATCGACGGAAGGTATGGATTCACTTCCCAGCCATCGCAATCGTTCATTCGATCGATAATTGGCACAAATACGTGATATTCGATGTTCCCAAGCGTCCTGCATCGACGGAAGGTACGTATTCACTTCCCAGCCATCAAATCGTTTATTCTATCGATAATTGGCACAAATACGTGATATTCGATATTTCAAAGCGTCCTGCATCGACGGAAGGTGTGGATTCCCTTCCCAGCCATCGCAATCGTTTATTCTATCGATAATTGGCACAAATACGTGATATTCGATGTTCCCAAGCGTCCTGCATCGACGGAAGGTACGTATTCACTTCCCAGCCATCAAATCGTTTATTCTATCGATAATTGGCACAAATACGTGATATTCGATATTTCAAAGCGTCCTGCATCGACGGAAGGTGTGGATTCCCTTCCCAGCCATCGCAATCGTTTATTCTATCGATAATTGGCACAAATACGTGATATTCGATGTTCCCAAGCGTCCTGCATCGACGGAAGGTACGTATTCACTTCCCAGCCATCGGAATCGTTCATTCTATCGATAATTGGCACAAATACGTGATATTCGATATTTCAAAGCGTCCTGCATCGACGGAAGGTAAGGATTCCCTTCCCAGCCATCGGAATCGTTCATTCTATCGATAATTGGCACAAGTACGTGATATTCGATATTTCAAAGCGTCCTGCATCGACGGAAGGTAAGGATTCCCTTCCCAGCCATCGGAATCGTTCATTCTATCGATAATTGGCACAAATGCATGATATTCGATGTTTCCAAGCGTCCTGCATCGACGGAAGGTACGTATTCACTTCCCAGCCATCGCAATCATTTATTCTATCGATAATTGGCACAAATACGTGATATTCGATGTTTCCAAGCGTCCTGCATCGACGGAAGGTAAGGATTCACTTCCCAGCCATCGCAATCGTTCATTCTATCGATAATTGGCACAAATACGTGATATTCGATATTTCAAAGCGTCCTGCATCGACGGAAGGTATGGATTCCCTTCCCAGCCATCGCAATCGTTCATTCTATCGATAATTGGCACAAATACGTGATATTCGATGTTTCCAAGCGTCCTGCATCGACGGAATGTAAGGATTCACTTCCCAGCCATCGCAATCGTTCATTCTATCGATAATTGGCACAAATACGTGATATTCGATATTTCAAAGCGTCCTGCATCGACGGAAGGTAAGGATTCCCTTCCCAGCCATCGGAATCGTTCATTCTATCGATAATTGGCACAAGTACGTGATATTCGATATTTCAAAGCGTCCTGCATCGACGGAAGGTAAGGATTCATTTCCCAGCCTTCGGAATCGTTCATTCTATCGATAATTGGCACAAATACGTGATATTCGATGTTTCCAAGCGTCCTGCATCGGCGGAAGGTACGTATTCACTTCCCAGCCATCGCAATCGTTCATTCTATCGATAATTGGCACAAATACGTGATATTCGATATTTCCAAGCGTCCTGCATCGACGGAAGGTAAGGATTCATTTCCCAGCCATCGGAATCGTTCATTCTATCGATAATTGGCACAAGTGCATGTTATTCGATGTTTCCAAGCGTCCTGCATCGACGGAAGGTACGTATTCACTTCCCAGCCATCGGAATCGTTCATTCTATCGATAATTGGCACAAATACGTGATATTCGATGTTTCCAAGCGTCCTGCATCGACGGAAGGTAAGGATTCACTTCCCAGCCATCGCAATCGTTCATTCGATCGATAATTGGCACAAATACGTGATATTCGATGTTCCCAAGCGTCCTGCATCGACGGAAGGTACGTATTCACTTCCCAGCCATCGCAATCGTTTATTCTATCGATAATTGGCACAAATACGTGATATTCGATATTTCAAAGCGTCCTGCATCGACGGAAGGTGTGGATTCCCTTCCCAGCCATCGCAATCGTTTATTCTATCGATAATTGGCACAAATACGTGATATTCGATGTTCCCAAGCGTCCTGCATCGACGGAAGGTACGTATTCACTTCCCAGCCATCGGAATCGTTCATTCTATCGATAATTGGCACTAATACGTGATATTCGATGTTTCCAAGCGTCCTGCATCGACGGAAGGTAAGGATTCACTTCCCAGCCATCGCAATCGTTCATTCTATCGATAATTGGCACAAATACGTGATATTCGATATTTCAAAGCGTCCTGCATCGACGGAAGGTATGGATTCCCTTCCCAGCCATCGCAATCGTTCATTCTATCGATAATTGGCACAAATACGTGATATTCGATGTTTCCAAGCGTCCTGCATCGACGGAAGGTACGTATTCACTTCCCAGCCATCGCAATCATTTATTCTATCGATAATTGGCACAAATACGTGATATTCGATGTTTCCAAGCGTCCTGCATCGACGGAAGGTAAGGATTCACTTCCCAGCCATCGCATTCGTTCATTCTATCGATAATTGGCACAAATACGTGATATTCGATATTTCCAAGCGTCCTGCATCGACGGAAGGTAAGGATTCATTTCCCAGCCATCGGAATCGTTCATTCTATCGATAATTGGCACAAATGCATGATATTCGATGTTTCCAAGCGTCCTGCATCGACGGAAGGTACGTATTCACTTCCCAGCCATCGCAATCATTTATTCTATCGATAATTGGCACAAATACGTGATATTCGATGTTTCCAAGCGTCCTGCATCGACGGAAGGTAAGGATTCACTTCCCAGCCATCGCAATCGTTCATTCTATCGATAATTGGCACAAATACGTGATATTCGATATTTCAAAGCGTCCTGCATCGACGGAAGGTATGGATTCCCTTCCCAGCCATCGCAATCGTTCATTCTATCGATAATTGGCACAAGTACGTGATATTCGATATTTCAAAGCGTCCTGCATCGACGGAAGGTAAGGATTCCCTTCCCAGCCATCGGAATCGTTCATTCTATCGATAATTGGCACAAGTACGTGATATTCGATATTTCAAAGCGTCCTGCATCGACGGAAGGTAAGGATTCCCTTCCCAGCCATCGCAATCGTTCATTCTATCGATAATTGGCACAAATACGTGATATTCGATATTTCAAAGCGTCCTGCATCGACGGAAGGTATGGATTCCCTTCCCAGCCATCGCAATCGTTCATTCTATCGATAATTGGCACAAATACGTGATATTCGATGTTTCCAAGCGTCCTGCATCGACGGAATGTAAGGATTCAATTCCCAGCCATCGCAATCGTTCATTCTATCGATAATTGGCACAAATGCATGATATTCGATGTTTCCAAGCGTCCTGCATCGACGGAAGGTACGTATTCACTTCCCAGCCATCGGAATCGTTCATTCTATCGATAATTGGCACAAATACGTGATATTCGATGTTTCCAAGCGTCCTGCTTCGACGGAATGTAAGGATTCAATTCTCAGCCATCGCAATCGTTCATTCTATCGATAATTGGCACAAATGCATGATATTCGATGTTTCCAAGCGTCCTGCATCGACGGAAGGTACGTATTCACTTCCCAGCCATCGCAATCATTTATTCTATCGATAATTGGCACAAATACGTGATATTCGATATTTCAAAGCGTCCTGCATCGACGGAAGGTGTGGATTCCCTTCCCAGCCATCGCAATAGTTTATTCTATCGATAATTGGCACAAATACGTGATATTCGATGTTCCCAAGCGTCCTGCATCGACGGAAGGTACGTATTCACTTCCCAGCCATCGGAATCGTTCATTCTATCGATAATTGGCACTAATACGTGATATTCGATGTTTCCAAGCGTCCTGCATCGACGGAAGGTAAGGATTCACTTCCCAGCCATCGCAATCGTTCATTCTATCGATAATTGGCACAAATACGTGATATTCGATATTTCAAAGCGTCCTGCATCGACGGAAGGTAAGGATTCCCTTCCCAGCCATCGGAATCGTTCATTCTATCGATAATTGGCACAAGTACGTGATATTCGATATTTCAAAGCGTCCTGCATCGACGGAAGGTAAGGATTCCCTTCCCAGCCATCGGAATCGTTCATTCTATCGATAATTGGCACAAATGCATGATATTCGATGTTTCCAAGCGTCCTGCATCGACGGAAGGTACGTATTCACTTCCCAGCCATCGCAATCATTTATTCTATCGATAATTGGCACAAATACGTGATATTCGATGTTTCCAAGCGTCCTGCATCGACGGAATGTAAGGATTCAATTCCCAGCCATCGCAATCGTTCATTCTATCGATAATTGGCACAAATGCATGATATTCGATGTTTCCATGCGTCCTGCATCGACGGAAGGTACGTATTCACTTCCCAGCCATCGCAATCGTTCATTCTATCGATAATTGGCACAAATACGTGATATTCGATATTTCCAAGCGTCCTGCATCGACGGAAGGTAAGGATTCACTTCCCAGCCATCGCAATCGTTCATTCTATCGATAATTGGCACAAATACGTGATATTCGATGTTTCCAAGCGTCCTGCATCGACGGAATGTAAGGATTCAATTCCCAGCCATCGCAATCGTTCATTCTATCGATAATTGGCACAAATACGTGATATTCGATGATTCCAAGCGTCCTGCATCGACGGAAGGTAAGGATTCCCTTCCCAGCCATCGCAATCGTTCATTCTATCGATAATTGGCACAAATACGTGATATTCGATATTTCAAAGCGTCCTGCATCGACGGAAGGTATGGATTCCCTTCCCAGCCATCGCAATCGTTCATTCTATCGATAATTGGCACAAATACGTGATATTCGATGTTTCCAAGCGTCCTGCATCGACGGAATGTAAGGATTCAGTTCCCAGCCATCGCAATCGTTCATTCTATCGATAATTGGCACAAATACGTGATATTCGATGTTTCCAAGCGTCCTGCATCGACGGAAGGTAAGGATTCACTTCCCAGCCATCGCATTCGTTCATTCTATCGATAATTGGCACAAATACGTGATATTCGATATTTCCAAGCGTCCTGCATCGACGGAAGGTAAGGATTCATTTCCCAGCCATCGGAATCGTTCATTCTATCGATAATTGGCACAAATACGTGATATTCGTTGTTTCCAAGCGTCCTGCATCGGCGGAAGGTTCGTATTCACTTCCCAGCCATCGCAATCGTTCATTCTATCGATAATTGGCACAAATACGTGATATTCATTATTTCCAAGCGTCCTGCATCGACGGAAGGTAAGGATTCATTTCCCAGCCATCGCAATCGTTCATCTATCGATAATTGGCACAAGTGCATGTTATTCGATGTTTCCAAGCGTCCTGCATCGACGGAAGGTACGTATTCACTTCCCAGCCATCGGAATCGTTCATTCTATCGATAATTGGCACAAATACGTGATATTCGATGTTTCCAAGCGTCCTGCATCGACGGAAGGTAAGGATTCACTTCCCAGCCATCGCAATCGTTCATTCGATCGATAATTGGCACAAATACGTGATATTCGATGTTCCCAAGCGTCCTGCATCGACGGAAGGTATGGATTCCCTTCCCAGCCATCGCAATCGTTCATTCTATCGATAATTGGCACAAATACGTGATATTCGATGTTTCCAAGCGTCCTGCATCGACGGAATGTAAGGATTCAGTTCCCAGCCATCGCAATCGTTCATTCTATCGATAATTGGCACAAATGCATGATATTCGATGTTTCCAAGCGTCCGGCATCGACGGAAGGTACGTATTCACTTCCCAGCCATCGGAATCGTTCATTCTATCGATAATTGGCACAAATACGTGATATTCGATGTTTCCAAGCGTCCTGCATCGACGGAATGTAAGGATTCAATTCCCAGCCATCGCAATCGTTCATTCTATCGATAATTGGCACAAATGCATGATATTCGATGTTTCCAAGCGTCCTGCATCGACGGAAGGTACGTATTCACTTCCCAGCCATCGCAATCATTTATTCTATCGATAATTGGCACAAATACGTGATATTCGATGTTTCCAAGCGTCCTGCATCGACGGAAGGTAAGGATTCACTTCCCAGCCATCGGAATCGTTCATTCTATCGATAATTGGCACAAATACGTGATATTCGATATTTCCAAGCGTCCTGCATCGACGGAAGGTAAGGATTCATTTCCCAGCCATCGGAATCGTTCATTCTATCGATAATTGGCACAAGTGCATGTTATTCGATGTTTCCAAGCGTCCTGCATCGGCGGAAGGTACGTATTCACTTCCCAGCCATCGGAATCGTTCATTCTATCGATAATTGGCACAAATACGTGATATTCGATGTTTCCAAGCGTCCTGCATCGACGGAAGGTAAGGATTCCCTTCCCAGCCATCGCAATCGTTCATTCTATCGATAATTGGCACAAATACGTGATATTCGATATTTCAAAGCGTCCTGCATCGACGGAAGGTATGGATTCCCTTCCCAGCCATCGCAATCGTTCATTCTATCGATAATTGGCACAAATACGTGATATTCGATGTTTCCAAGCGTCCTGCATCGACGGAATGTAAGGATTCAGTTCCCAGCCATCGCAATCGTTCATTCTATCGATAATTGGCACAAATGCATGATATTCGATGTTTCCAAGCGTCCGGCATCGACGGAAGGTACGTATTCACTTCCCAGCCATCGGAATCGTTCATTCTATCGATAATTGGCACAAATACGTGATATTCGATGTTTCCAAGCGTCCTGCATCGACGGAATGTAAGGATTCAATTCCCAGCCATCGCAATCGTTCATTCTATCGATAATTGGCACAAATGCATGATATTCGATGTTTCCAAGCGTCCTGCATCGACGGAAGGTACGTATTCACTTCCCAGCCATCGCAATCATTTATTCTATCGATAATTGGCACAAATACGTGATATTCGATGTTTCCAAGCGTCCTGCATCGACGGAAGGTAAGGATTCACTTCCCAGCCATCGGAATCGTTCATTCTATCGATAATTGGCACAAATACGTGATATTCGATATTTCCAAGCGTCCTGCATCGACGGAAGGTAAGGATTCATTTCCCAGCCATCGGAATCGTTCATTCTATCGATAATTGGCACAAGTGCATGTTATTCGATGTTTCCAAGCGTCCTGCATCGGCGGAAGGTACGTATTCACTTCCCAGCCATCGGAATCGTTCATTCTATCGATAATTGGCACAAATACGTGATATTCGATGTTTCCAAGCGTCCTGCATCGACGGAAGGTAAGGATTCACTTCCCAGCCATCGCAATCGTTCATTCGATCGATAATTGGCACAAATACGTGATATTCGATGTTCCCAAGCGTCCTGCATCGACGGAAGGTGTGGATTCCCTTCCCAGCCATCGCAATCGTTCATTCTATCGATAATTGGCACAAATACGTGATATTCGATGTTTCCAAGCGTCCTGCATCGACGGAAGGTAAGGATTCACTTCCCAGCCATCGCAATCGTTTATTCTATCGATAATTGGCACAAATACGTGATATTCGATATTTCAAAGCGTCCTGCATCGACGGAAGGTGTGGATTCCCTTCCCAGCCATCGCAATCGTTCATTCTATCGATAATTGGCACAAATACGTGATATTCGATGTTTCCAAGCGTCCTGCATCGACGGAATGTAAGGATTCAATTCCCAGCCATCGCAATCGTTCATTCTATCGATAATTGGCACAAATGCATGATATTCGATGTTTCCATGCGTCCTGCATCGACGGAAGGTACGTATTCACTTCCCAGCCATCGCAATCGTTCATTCTATCGATAATTGGCACAAATACGTGATATTCGATATTTCCAAGCGTCCTGCATCGACGGAAGGTAAGGATTCATTTCCCAGCCATCGGAATCGTTCATTCTATCGATAATTGGCACAAATACGTGATATTCGATGTTTCCAAGCGTCCTGCATCGGCGGAAGGTACGTATTCACTTCCCAGCCATCGCAATCGTTCATTCTATCGATAATTGGCACAAATACGTGATATTCGATATTTCAAAGCGTCCTGCATCGACGGAAGGTATGGATTCCCTTCCCAGCCATCGCAATCGTTCATTCTATCGATAATTGGCACAAATACGTGATATTCGATGTTTCCAAGCGTCCTGCATCGACGGAATGTAAGGATTCAATTCCCAGCCATCGCAATCGTTCATTCTATCGATAATTGGCACAAATGCATGATATTCGATGTTTCCAAGCGTCCTGCATCGACGGAAGGTACGTATTCACTTCCCAGCCATCGCAATCATTTATTCTATCGATAATTGGCACAAATACGTGATATTCGATGTTTCCAAGCGTCCTGCATCGACGGAAGGTAAGGATTCACTTCCCAGCCATCGCATTCGTTCATTCTATCGATAATTGGCACAAATACGTGATATTCGATATTTCCAAGCGTCCTGCATCGACGGAAGGTAAGGATTCATTTCCCAGCCATCGGAATCGTTCATTCTATCGATAATTGGCACAAATACGTGATATTCGATGTTTCCAAGCGTCCTGCATCGGCGGAAGGTTCGTATTCACTTCCCAGCCATCGCAATCGTTCATTCTATCGATAATTGGCACAAATACGTGATATTCGATATTTCCAAGCGTCCTGCATCGACGGAAGGTAAGGATTCATTTCCCAGCCATCGGAATCGTTCATTCTATCGATAATTGGCACAAGTGCATGTTATTCGATGTTTCCAAGCGTCCTGCATCGACGGAAGGTACGTATTCACTTCCCAGCCATCGGAATCGTTCATTCTATCGATAATTGGCACAAATACGTGATATTCGATATTTCAAAGCGTCCTGCATCGACGGAAGGTATGGATTCCCTTCCCAGCCATCGCAATCGTTCATTCTATCGATAATTGGCACAAATACGTGATATTCGATGTTTCCAAGCGTCCTGCATCGACGGAATGTAAGGATTCAGTTCCCAGCCATCGCAATCGTTCATTCTATCGATAATTGGCACAAATGCATGATATTCGATGTTTCCAAGCGTCCGGCATCGACGGAAGGTACGTATTCACTTCCCAGCCATCGGAATCGTTCATTCTATCGATAATTGGCACAAATACGTGATATTCGATGTTTCCAAGCGTCCTGCATCGACGGAATGTAAGGATTCAATTCCCAGCCATCGCAATCGTTCATTCTATCGATAATTGGCACAAATGCATGATATTCGATGTTTCCAAGCGTCCTGCATCGACGGAAGGTACGTATTCACTTCCCAGCCATCGCAATCATTTATTCTATCGATAATTGGCACAAATACGTGATATTCGATATTTCCAAGCGTCCTGCATCGACGGAAGGTAAGGATTCATTTCCCAGCCATCGGAATCGTTCATTCTATCGATAATTGGCACAAATACGTGATATTCGATATTTCAAAGCGTCCTGCATCGACGGAAGGTATGGATTCCCTTCCCAGCCATCGCAATCGTTCATTCGATCGATAATTGGCACAAATACGTGATATTCGATGTTCCCAAGCGTCCTGCATCGACGGAAGGTACGTATTCACTTCCCAGCCATCGCAATCGTTTATTCTATCGATAATTGGCACAAATACGTGATATTCGATGTTTCCAAGCGTCCTGCATCGACGGAATGTAAGGATTCAATTCCCAGCCATCGCAATCGTTCATTCTATCGATAATTGGCACAAATACGTGATATTCGATGTTTCCAAGCGTCCTGCATCGACGGAAGGTAAGGATTCACTTCCCAGCCATCGCAATCGTTCATTCTATCGATAATTGGCACAAATACGTGATATTCGATATTTCAAAGCGTCCTGCATCGACGGAAGGTACGTATTCACTTCCCAGCCATCGCAATCGTTTATTCTATCGATAATTGGCACAAATACGTGACATTCGATGTTTCCAAGCGTGCTGCATCGACGGAAGGTAAGGATTCACTTCCCAGCCATCGCAATCGTTCATTCGATCGATAATTGGCACAAATACGTGATATTCGATGTTTCCACGCGTCCTGCATCGACGGAAGGTAAGGATTCCCTTCCCAGCCATCGGAATCGTTCATTCTATCGATAATTGGCACAAATACGTGATATTCGATATTTCCAAGCGTCCTGCATCGACGGAAGGTAAGGATTCACTTCCCAGCCATCGCAATCGTTCATTCTATCGATAAGTGGCACAAATACGTGATATTCGATGTTTCCAAGCGTCCTGCATCGGCGGAAGGTAAGGATTCACTTCCCAGCCATCGCAATCGTTCATTCTATCGATAATTGGCACAAATACGTGATATTCGATATTTCCAAGCGTCCTGCATCGACGGAAGGTAAGGATTCATTTCCCAGCCATCGCAATCGTTCATTCTATCGATAATTGGCACAAATACGTGATATTCGATGTTTCCAAGCGTCCTGCATCGGCGGAAGGTAAGGATTCCCTTCCCAGCCATCGAAATCGTTCATTCTATCGATAATTGGCACAAATACGTGATATTCGATATTTCAAAGCGTCCTGCATCGACGGAAGGTATGGATTCCCTTCCCAGCCACCGCAATCGTTCATTCTATCGATAATTGGCACAAATACGTGATATTCGATGTTTCCAAGCGTCCTGCATCGACGGAATGTAAGGATTCAATTCCCAGCCATCGCGATCGTTCATTCTATCGATAATTGGCACAAATGCATGATATTCGATGTTTCCAAGCGTCCTGCATCGACGGAAGGTACGTATTCACTTCCCCGCCATCGGAATCGTTCATTCTATCGATAATTGGCACAAATGCATGATATTCGATGTTTCCAAGCGTCCTGCATCGACGGAAGGTACGTATTCACTTCCCAGCCATCGGAATCGTTCATTCTATCGATAATTGGCACAAATACGTGATATTCGATGTTTCCAAGCGTCCTGCATCGGCGGAAGGTAAGGATTCCCTTCCCAGCCATCGGAATCGTTCATTCTATCGATAATTGGCGCAAATACGTGATATTCGATATTTCAAAGCGTCCTGCATTGACGGAAGGTAAGGATTCCCTTCCCAGCCATCGGAATAGTTCATTCTATCGATAATTGGCACAAATACGTGATATTCGATATTTCAAAGCGTCCTGCATCGACGGAAGGTATGGATTCCCTTCCCAGCCATCGCAATCGTTCATTCTATCGATAATTGGCACAAATACGTGATATTCGATGTTCCCAAGCGTCCTGCATCGACGGAAGGTACGTATTCACTTCCCAGCCATCGCAATCGTTTATTCTATCGATAATTGGCACAAATACGTGATATTCGATATTTCCAAGCGTTCTGCATCGACGGAAGGTAAGGATTCATTTCCCAGCCATCGCAATCGTTCATTCTATCGATAAGTGGCACAAATACGTGATATTCGATGTTTCCAAGCGTCCTGCATCGGCGGAAGGTAAGGATTCACTTCCCAGCCATCGCAATCGTTCATTCTATCGATAATTGGCACAAATACGTGATATTCGATATTTCAAAGCGTCCTGCATTGACGGAAGGTAAGGATTCCCTTCCCAGCCATCGGAATCGTTCATTCTATCGATAATTGGCACAAATACGTGATATTCGATATTTCAAAGCGTCCTGCATCGACGGAAGGTATGGATTCCCTTCCCAGCCATCGCAATCGTTCATTCTATCGATAATTGGCACAAATACGTGATATTCGATGTTCCCAAGCGTCCTGCATCGACGGAAGGTACGTATTCACTTCCCAGCCATCGCAATCGTTTATTCTATCGATAATTGGCACAAATACGTGATATTCGATATTTCCAAGCGTCCTGCATCGACGGAAGGTAAGGATTCATTTCCCAGCCATCGCAATCGTTCATTCGATCGATAATTGGCACAAATACGTGATATTCGATGTTCCCAAGCGTCCTGCATCGACGGAAGGTACGTATTCACTTCCCAGCCATCGCAATCGTTTATTCTATCGATAATTGCCACAAATACGTGATATTCGATGTTTCCAAGCGTCCTGCATCGACGGAATGTAAGGATTCAATTCCCAGCCATCGCAATCGTTCATTCTATCGATAATTGGCACAAATACGTGATATTCGATGTTTCCAAGCGTCCTGCATCGACGGAAGGTAAGGATTCACTTCCCAGCCATCGCAATCGTTCATTCTATCGATAATTGGCACAAATACGTGATATTCGATATTTCAAAGCGTCCTGCATCGACGGAAGGTACGTATTCACTTCCCAGCCATCGCAATCGTTTATTCTATCGATAATTGGCACAAATACGTGACATTCGATGTTTCCAAGCGTGCTGCATCGACGGAAGGTAAGGATTCACTTCCCAGCCATCGCAATCGTTCATTCGATCGATAATTGGCACAAATACGTGATATTCGATGTTTCCAAGCGTCCTGCATCGACGGAATGTAACGATTCACTTCCCAGCCATCGCAATCGTTCATTCTATCGATAATTGGCACAAATACGTGATATTCGATATTTCCAAGCGTCCTGCATCGACGGAAGGTAAGGATTCACTTCCCAGCCATCGCAATCGTTCATTCTATCGATAATTGGCACAAATACGTGATATTCGATATTTCCAAGCGTCCTGCATCGACGGAAGGTAAGGATTCACTTCCCAGCCATCGCAATCGTTCATTCTATCGATAAGTGGCACAAATACGTGATATTCGATGTTTCCAAGCGTCCTGCATCGGCGGAAGGTAAGGATTCACTTCCCAGCCATCGCAATCGTTCATTCTATCGATAATTGGCACAAATACGTGATATTCGATATTTCCAAGCGTCCTGCATCGACGGAAGGTAAGGATTCACTTCCCAGCCATCGCAATCGTTCATTCTATCGATAATTGGCACAAATACGTGATATTCGATATTTCAAAGCGTCCTGCATCGACGGAAGGTATGGATTACCTTCCCAGCCATCGGAATCGTTCATTCTATCGATAATTGGCACAAATACGTGATATTCGATGTTTCCAAGCGTCCTGCATCGACGGAAAGTACGTATTCACTACCCAGCCATCGGAATCGTTCATTCTATCGATAATTGGCACAAATACGTGATATTCGATGTTTCCAAGCGTCCTGCATCGACGGAAGGTAAGGATTCACTTCCCAGCCATCGGAATCGTTCATTCTACCGATAATTGGCACAAATACGTGATATTCGATATTTCAAAGCGTCCTGCATGGACGGAACGTAAGCATTCCCTTCCCAGCCATCGGAATCGTTCATTCTATCGATAATTGGCACAAATACGTGATATTCGATATTTTAAAGCGTCCTGCATCGACGGAAGGTAAGGATTCCCTTCCCAGCCATCGCAATCGTTCATTCTATCGATAATTGGCACAAATACGTGATAGTCGATGTTTCCAAGCGTCCTGCATCGACGGAAGGTACGTATTCACTTCCCAGCCATCGCAATCGTTCATTCTGTCGATAATTGGCACAAATACGTGATATTCGATATTTCCAAGCGTCCTGCATCGACGGAAGGTAAGGATTCACTTCCCAGCCATCGCAATCGTTCATTCTATCGATAATTGGCACAAATACGTGATATTCGATGTTTCCAAGCGTCCTGCATCGACGGAAGGTACGTATTCACTTCCCAGCCATGGCAATCGTTTATTCTATCGACAATTGGCACAAATACGTGATATTCGATGTTTCCAAGCGTCCTGCATCGACGGAATGTAACGATTCACTTCCCAGCCATCGCAATCGTTCATTCTATCGATAATTGGCACAAATACGTGATATTCGATATTTCCAAGCGTCCTGCATCGACGGAAGGTAAGGATTCACTTCCCAGCCATCGCAATCGTTCATTCTATCGATAATTGGCACAAATACGTGATATTCGATATTTCCAAGCGTCCTGCATCGACGGAAGGTAAGGATTCACTTCCCAGCCATCGCAATCGTTCATTCTATCGATAAGTGGCACAAATACGTGATATTCGATGTTTCCAAGCGTCCTGCATCGGCGGAAGGTAAGGATTCACTTCCCAGCCATCGCAATCGTTCATTCTATCGATAATTGGCACAAATACGTGATATTCGATATTTCCAAGCGTCCTGCATCGACGGAAGGTAAGGATTCACTTCCCAGCCATCGCAATCGTTCATTCTATCGATAATTGGCACAAATACGTGATATTCGATATTTCAAAGCGTCCTGCATCGACGGAAGGTATAGATTACCTTCCCAGCCATCGGAATCGTTCATTCTATCGATAATTGGCACAAATACGTGATATTCGATGTTTCCAAGCGTCCTGCATCGACGGAAAGTACGTATTCACTACCCAGCCATCGGAATCGTTCATTCTATCGATAATTGGCACAAATACGTGATATTCGATGTTTCCAAGCGTCCTGCATCGACGGAAGGTAAGGATTCACTTCCCAGCCATCGGAATCGTTCATTCTACCGATAATTGGCACAAATACGTGATATTCGATATTTCAAAGCGTCCTGCATGGACGGAACGTAAGCATTCCCTTCCCAGCCATCGGAATCGTTCATTCTATCGATAATTGGCACAAATACGTGATATTCGATATTTTAAAGCGTCCTGCATCGACGGAAGGTAAGGATTCACTTCCCAGCCATCGCAATCGTTCATTCTATCGATAATTGGCACAAATACGTGATATTCGATGTTTCCAAGCGTCCTGCATCGACGGAAGGTACGTATTCACTTCCCAGCCATCGCAATCGTTTATTCTATCGATAATTGGCACAAATACGTGATATTCGATGTTTCCACGCGTCCTGCATCGACGGAAGGTAAGGATTCCCTTCCCAGCCATCGGAATCGTTCATTCTATCGATAATTGGCACAAATACGTGATATTCGATATTTCCAAGCGTCCTGCATCGACGGAAGGTAAGGATTCACTTCCCAGCCATCGCAATCGTTCATTCTATCGATAAGTGGCACAAATACGTGATATTCGATGTTTCCAAGCGTCCTGCATCGGCGGAAGGTAAGGATTCACTTCCCAGCCATCGCAATCGTTCATTCTATCGATAATTGGCACAAATACGTGATATTCGATATTTCCAAGCGTCCTGCATCGACGGAAGGTAAGGATTCATTTCCCAGCCATCGCAATCGTTCATTCTATCGATAATTGGCACAAATACGTGATATTCGATGTTTCCAAGCGTCCTGCATCGGCGGAAGGTAAGGATTCCCTTCCCAGCCATCGGAATCGTTCATTCTATCGATAATTGGCACAAATACGTGATATTCGATATTTCAAAGCGTCCTGCATCGACGGAAGGTATGGATTCCCTTCCCAGCCACCGCAATCGTTCATTCTATCGATAATTGGCACAAATACGTGATATTCGATGTTTCCAAGCGTCCTGCATCGACGGAATGTAAGGATTCAATTCCCAGCCATCGCGATCGTTCATTCTATCGATAATTGGCACAAATGCATGATATTCGATGTTTCCAAGCGTCCTGCATCGACGGAAGGTACGTATTCACTTCCCCGCCATCGGAATCGTTCATTCTATCGATAATTGGCACAAATGCATGATATTCGATGTTTCCAAGCGTCCTGCATCGACGGAAGGTACGTATTCACTTCCCAGCCATCGGAATCGTTCATTCTATCGATAATTGGCACAAATACGTGATATTCGATGTTTCCAAGCGTCCTGCATCGACGGAAGGTAAGGATTCCCTTCCTAGCCATCGGAATCGTTCATTCTATCGATAATTGGCACAAATACGTGATATTCGATATTTCCAAGCGTCCTGCATCGACGGAAGGTAAGGATTCATTTCCCAGCCATCGCAATCGTTCATTCTATCGATAATTGGCACAAATACGTGATATTCGATATTTCCAAGCGTCCTGCATCGACGGAAGGTAAGGATTCCCTTCCCAGCCATCGCAATCGTTCATTCTATCGATAATTGGCACAAATACGTGATATTCGATGTTTCCAAGCGTCCTGCATCGACGGAAGGTACGTATTCACTTCCCAGCCATCGCAATCGTTTATTCTATCGATAATTGGCACAAATACGTGATATTCGATGTTTCCAAGCGTCCTGCATCGACGGAAGGTAAGGAATCACTTCCCAGCCATCGCAATCGTTCATTCTGTCGATAATTGGCACAAATACGTGATATTCGATATTTCCAAGCGTCCTGCATCGACGGAAGGTAAGGATTCACTTCCCAGCCATCGCAATCGTTCATTCTATCGATAATTGGCACAAATACGTGATATTCGATGTTTCCAAGCGTCCTGCATCGACGGAAGGTACGTATTCACTTCCCAGCCATCGCAATCGTTTATTCTATCGATAATTGGCACAAATACGTGATATTCGATGTTTCCACGCGTCCTGCATCGACGGAAGGTAAGGATTCCCTTCCCAGCCATCGGAATCGTTCATTCTATCGATAATTGGCACAAATACGTGATATTCGATATTTCCAAGCGTCCTGCATCGACGGAAGGTAAGGATTCACTTCCCAGCCATCGCAATCGTTCATTCTATCGATAAGTGGCACAAATACGTGATATTCGATGTTTCCAAGCGTCCTGCATCGGCGGAAGGTAAGGATTCACTTCCCAGCCATCGCAATCGTTCATTCTATCGATAATTGGCACAAATACGTGATATTCGATATTTCCAAGCGTCCTGCATCGACGGAAGGTAAGGATTCATTTCCCAGCCATCGCAATCGTTCATTCTATCGATAATTGGCACAAATACGTGATATTCGATGTTTCCAAGCGTCCCTGCATCGGCGGAAGGTAAGGATTCCCTTCCCAGCCATCGGAATCGTTCATTCTATCGATAATTGGCACAAATACGTGATATTCGATATTTCAAAGCGTCCTGCATCGACGGAAGGTATGGATTCCCTTCCCAGCCACCGCAATCGTTCATTCTATCGATAATTGGCACAAATACGTGATATTCGATGTTTCCAAGCGTCCTGCATCGACGGAATGTAAGGATTCAATTCCCAGCCATCGCGATCGTTCATTCTATCGATAATTGGCACAAATGCATGATATTCGATGTTTCCAAGCGTCCTGCATCGACGGAAGGTACGTATTCACTTCCCCGCCATCGGAATCGTTCATTCTATCGATAATTGGCACAAATGCATGATATTCGATGTTTCCAAGCGTCCTGCATCGACGGAAGGTACGTATTCACTTCCCAGCCATCGGAATCGTTCATTCTATCGATAATTGGCACAAATACGTGATATTCGATGTTTCCAAGCGTCCTGCATCGACGGAAGGTAAGGATTCACTTCCCAGCCATCGCAATCGTTCATTCTATCGATAAGTGGCACAAATACGTGATATTCGATGTTTCTAAGCGTCCTGCATCGGCGGAAGGTAAGGATTCACTTCCCAGCCATCGCAATCGTTCATTCTATCGATAATTGGCACAAATACGTGATATTCGATATTTCCAAGCGTCCTGCATCGACGGAAGGTAAGGATTCACTTCCCAGCCATCGCAATCGTTCATTCTATCGATAATTGGCACAAATACGTGATATTCGATATTTCAAAGCGTCCTGCATCGACGGAAGGTATGGATTCCCTTCCCAGCCATCGGAATCGTTCATTCTATCGATAATTGGCACAAATACGTGATATTCGATGTTTCCAAGCGTCCTGCATCGACGGAAAGTACGTATTCACTACCCAGCCATCGGAATCGTTCATTCTATCGATAATTGGCACAAATACGTGATATTCGATGTTTCCAAGCGTCCTGCATCGACGGAAGGTAAGGATTCACTTCCCAGCCATCGGAATCGTTCATTCTACCGATAATTGGCACAAATACGTGATATTCGATATTTCAAAGCGTCCTGCATGGACGGAACGTAAGCATTCCCTTCCCAGCCATCGGAATCGTTCATTCTATCGATAATTGGCACAAATACGTGATATTCGATATTTTAAAGCGTCCTGCATCGACGGAAGGTAAGGATTCCCTTCCCAGCCATCGCAATCGTTCATTCTATCGATAATTGGCACAAATACGTGATATTCGATATTTCCAAGCGTCCTGCATCGACGGAAGGTAAGGATTCACTTCCCAGCCATCGCAATCGTTCATTCTATCGATAATTGGCACAAATACGTGATATTCGATGTTTCCAAGCGTCCTGCATCGACGGAAGGTACGTATTCACTTCCCAGCCATCGCAATCGTTTATTCTATCGATAATTGGCACAAATACGTGATATTCGATGTTTCCACGCGTCCTGCATCGACGGAAGGTAAGGATTCCCTTCCCAGCCATCGGAATCGTTCATTCTATCGATAATTGGCACAAATACGTGATATTCGATATTTCCAAGCGTCCTGCATCGACGGAAGGTAAGGATTCACTTCCCAGCCACCGCAATCGTTCATTCTATCGATAAGTGGCACAAATACGTGATATTCGATGTTTCCAAGCGTCCTGCATCGGCGGAAGGTAAGGATTCACTTCCCAGCCATCGCAATCGTTCATTCTATCGATAATTGGCACAAATACGTGATATTCGATATTTCCAAGCGTCCTGCATCGACGGAAGGTAAGGATTCATTTCCCAGCCATCGCAATCGTTCATTCTATCGATAATTGGCACAAATACGTGATATTCGATGTTTCCAAGCGTCCTGCATCGGCGGAAGGTAAGGATTCCCTTCCCAGCCATCGAATCGTTCATTCTATCGATAATTGGCACAAATACGTGATATTCGATATTTCAAAGCGTCCTGCATCGACGGAAGGTATGGATTCCCTTCCCAGCCATCGCAATCGTTCATTCTATCGATAATTGGCACAAATACGTGATATTCGATGTTTCCAAGCGTCCTGCATCGACGGAATGTAAGGATTCAATTCCCAGCCATCGCAATCGTTCATTCTATCGATAATTGGCACAAATGCATGATATTCGATGTTTCCAAGCGTCCTGCATCGACGGAAGGTACGTATTCACTTCCCAGCCATCGGAATCGTTCATTCTATCGATAATTGGCACAAATGCATGATATTCGATGTTTCCAAGCGTCCTGCATCGACGGAAGGTACGTATTCACTTCCCAGCCATCGGAATCGTTCATTCTATCGATAATTGGCACAAATACGTGATATTCGATGTTTCCAAGCGTCCTGCATCGACGGAAGGTAAGGATTCATTTCCCAGCCATCGCAATCGTTCATTCTATCGATAATTGGCACAAATACGTGATATTCGATGTTTCCAAGCGTCCTGCATCGGCGGAAGGTAAGGATTCCCTTCCCAGCCATCGGAATCGTTCATTCTATCGATAATTGGCACAAATACGTGATATTCGATATTTCCAAGCGTCCTGCATCGACGGAAGGTAAGGATTCATTTCCCAGCCATCGCAATCGTTCATTCTATCGATAATTGGCACAAATACGTGATATTCGATATTTCCAAGCGTCCTGCATCGACGGAAGGTAAGGATTCATTTCCCAGCCATCGCAATCGTTCATTCGATCGATAATTGGCACAAATACGTGATATTCGATGTTCCCAAGCGTCCTGCATCGACGGAAGGTACGTATTCACTTCCCAGCCATCGCAATCGTTTATTCTATCGATAATTGGCACAAATACGTGATATTCGATATTTCCAAGCGTCCTGCATCGACGGAAGGTAAGGATTCATTTCCCAGCCATCGCAATCGTTCATTCGATCGATAATTGGCACAAATACGTGATATTCGATGTTCCCAAGCGTCCTGCATCGACGGAAGGTACGTATTCACTTCCCAGCCATCGCAATCGTTTATTCTATCGATAATTGGCACAAATACGTGATATTCGATGTTTCCAAGCGTCCTGCATCGACGGAATGTAAGGATTCAATTCCCAGCCATCGCAATCGTTCATTCTATCGATAATTGGCACAAATACGTGATATTCGATGTTTCCAAGCGTCCTGCATCGACGGAAGGTAAGGATTCACTTCCCAGCCATCGCAATCGTTCATTCTATCGATAATTGGCACAAATACGTGATATTCGATATTTCAAAGCGTCCTGCATCGACGGAATGTAAGGATTCAATTCCCAGCCATCGCAATCGTTCATTCTATCGATAATTGGCACAAATACGTGATATTCGATGTTCCCAAGCGTCCTGCATCGACGGAAGGTACGTATTCACTTCCCAGCCATCGGAATCGTTCATTCTATCGATAATTGGCACAAATACGTGATATTCGATATTTCCAAGCGTCCTGCATCGACGGAAGGTAAGGATTCATTTCCCAGCCATCGGAATCGTTCATTCTATCGATAATTGGCACAAATGCATGATATTCGATGTTTCCAAGCGTCCTGCATCGACGGAAGGTACGTATTCACTTCCCAGCCATCGCAATCATTTATTCTATCGATAATTGGCACAAATACGTGATATTCGATGTTTCCAAGCGTCCTGCATCGACGGAAGGTAAGGATTCCCTTCCCAGCCATCGGAATAGTTCATTCTATCGATAATTGGCACAAATACGTGATATTCGATATTTCAAAGCGTCCTGCATTGACGGAAGGTAAGGATTCCCTTCCCAGCCATCGGAATCGTTCATTCCATCGATAATTGGCACAAATACGTGATATTCGATATTTCAAAGCGTCCTGCATCGACGGAAGGTATGGATTCCCTTCCCAGCCATCGCAATCGTTCATTCTATCGATAATTGGCACAAATACGTGATATTCGATGTTCCCAAGCGTCCTGCATCGACGGAAGGTACTGTCACGTCCCGGGACTGCCCGGAACGTAACTATTTCTATTT
The DNA here is from genome assembly GCA_907165295.1 of Nomada fabriciana. Classification (NCBI taxonomy): domain Eukaryota; kingdom Metazoa; phylum Arthropoda; class Insecta; order Hymenoptera; family Apidae; genus Nomada; species Nomada fabriciana. Next base: position 9,334 of record CAJRBH010000178.1, on the reverse strand, counting down.
ATAGACCTCAAACGAATCAGCATGTTCTATACATAATCCAAGTTGTGTCTTGACTAAGACTCAATTAAGAAATACAATATAATTCAGTTAAAATGCCGTTGAATTGTGAACATACTGATTCGTCAAATATGGTATCGCTTAAAATAAGTAAAAGTCACTCACCAAAAGAAACGCCGTGCGGCTATCTCAGAACTCGGCATCTGGAATCACAGATATCACAAAATCACTTATACTGCACAGAGTTTCTAATGTTCCGTATGATTGCTCAAAAGATGCAATTCAAATATATTTATTCAATTAAAACTACTTTAAATCAAGGGAAAAGCCTTTTGAGTAACCACAAAGAACCACGGAATGATATAGGATAAAAAGGGAGCGCGACCGTTAATGTATGTCGTAACACTGCCGTCTCGTTCAGAGTCGCGCAACAGACTGAGCTCTCGCTGCTGGAAGTGCATGCGCAGAGGTATAGACGCTAACTCAGCGTTAAACATAGGAGTGCTGAGTCAGATAATCACGATTCCATTGTCTTGCACGTGTGCGATAAGACTGTCGCATCAGCATTCGTTCCGAGGGCGTTAACAAATGCAACTCAAGAATGCACACGTTGCAAAAGATAAGGCACGTACGGGACCGTTGACCAACGGCGTTCCCAGCTGCGTCAGCATCCGCTCCCACGGAGATAAATGCACACGTTGCAAAAGATAAAGCACGTACGGGAACCGTTGACCAACGGCGTTCCCAGCTGCGTCAGCATTCGTTACTGCACAAAAAGATTGTCGCATCAGCATCCGTTCCGAATGCGATAACAACTGCCACTCAGGAAAGCACACGTTGCGAAAGATAAGGCACGTACGGGAACCGTTGCAAACGGTCGTTCCCAGCTGCGTCAGCATTCTTCGAGACTGCACAATCAGCATATTACTGCTATAAAATAAGCAGAGCAGTCAACAGAAAGTTAGTCTACCGCCGGATGCGGTACGTGCTCAATGTAAAGTCCACCGCGGGCAAATCACCGCAGTTAGTGCACCGCTAACAGTCAGTCAAGTGTCGGCAGTCAAGTTTCAGTAGTCAGTAGACAGTGAGTAGTCAGTCAGTAAGCAAACAGTGCAGTTCGGTCTACCATATAACGTTTTACTATATCAACCAACAGTGTATTAAATAAAGTTACAAGTTAGTTTTGAACAGTGTTCTATAGTTCATTTACGCGCATCCACCGCCAAAAATGTGTGCTAGCCATATCCTACAACGAAGAAGGTAGATCCGCTCGCTACCTCTGGCTCGCACACTCGACACACAAACACACTTCTTAACGTCCCGATACAGGTTGACTACCCCTAGGGACTAGTCACGATCAAAAATGCGTACGTATCCTACCAACTTCGAGAAACGTCCTGTCAATCATTATGGAGCCCTACCTAGGACGTAACAGTACGTATTCACTTCCCAGCCATCGCAATCGTTTATTCTATCGATAATTGGCACAAATACGTGATATTCGATGTTTCCAAGCGTCCTGCATCGACGGAAGGTAAGGATTTCCTTCCCAGCAATCGCAATCGTTCATTCTATCGATAATTGGCACAAATGCATGATATTCGATGTTCCCAAGCGTCCTGCATCGACGGAAGGTACGTATTCACTTCCCAGCCATCGCAATCGTTTATTCTATCGATAATTGGCACAAATAGGTGATATTCGATGTTTCAAAGCGTCCTGCATCGACGGAAGGTAAGGATTTCCTTCCCAGCCATCGCAATCGTTCATTCTATCGATAATTGGCACAAATACGTGTAATTCGATGTTCCCAAGCGTCCTGAATCGACGGAAGGTACGTATTCACTTCCCAGCCATCGCAATCGTTCATTCTATCGATAATTGGCACAAATACGTGATATTCGATGTTTCCAAGCGTCCTGCATCGACGGAAGGTAAGGATTCACTTCCCAGCCATCGCAATCGTTCATTCTATCGATAATTGGAACAAATACGTGATATTCGATATTTCAAAGCGTCCTGCATCGACGGAAGGTAAGGATTCACTTCCCAGCCATCGCAATCGTTCATTCTATCGATAATTGGAACAAATACGTGATATTCGATATTTCAAAGCGTCCTGCATCGACGGAAGGTAAGGATTTCCTTCCCAGCAATCGCAATCGTTCATTCTATCGATAATTGGCACAAATGCATGATATTCGATGTTCCCAAGCGTCCTGCATCGACGGAAGGTACGTAATCACTTCCCAGCCATCGCAATCATTTATTCTATCGATAATTTGCACAAATACGTGATATTCGATGTTTCCAAGCGTCCTGCATCGACGGAAGGTAAGGATTCCCTTCCCAGCCATCGGAATAGTTCATTCTATCGATAATTGGCACAAATACGTGATATTCGATATTTCAAAGCGTCCTGCATTGACGGAAGGTAAGGATTCCCTTCCCAGCCATCGGAATCGTTCATTCTATCGATAATTGGCACAAATACGTGATATTCGATATTTCAAAGCGTCCTGCATCGACGGAAGGTAAGGATTCACTTCCCAGCCATCGCAATCGTTCATTCTATCGATAATTGGAACAAATACGTGATATTCGATATTTCAAAGCGTCCTGCATCGACGGAAGGTAAGGATTCACTTCCCAGCCATCGCAATCGTTCATTCTATCGATAATTGGAACAAATACGTGATATTCGATATTTCAAAGCGTCCTGCATCGACGGAAGGTAAGGATTTCCTTCCCAGCAATCGCAATCGTTCATTCTATCGATAATTGGCACAAATGCATGATATTCGATGTTCCCAAGCGTCCTGCATCGACGGAAGGTACGTATTCACTTCCCAGCCATCGCAATCATTTATTCTATCGATAATTTGCACAAATACGTGATATTCGATGTTTCCAAGCGTCCTGCATCGACGGAAGGTAAGGATTCCCTTCCCAGCCATCGGAATAGTTCATTCTATCGATAATTGGCACAAATACGTGATATTCGATATTTCAAAGCGTCCTGCATTGACGGAAGGTAAGGATTCCCTTCCCAGCCATCGGAATCGTTCATTCTATCGATAATTGGCACAAATACGTGATATTCGATATTTCAAAACGTCCTGCATCGACGGAAGGTATGGATTCCCTTCCCAGCCATCGCAATCGTTCATTCTATCGATAATTGGCACAAATACGTGATATTCGATGTTCCCAAGCGTCCTGCATCGACGGAAGGTACGTATTCACTTCCCAGCCATCACAATCGTTTATTCTATCGATAATTGGCACAAATACGTGATATTCGATGTTTCCAAGCGTCCTGCATCGACGGAATGTAAGGATACACTTCCCAGCCATCGCAATCGTTCATTCTATCGATAATTGGCACAAATACGTGACATTCGATGTTTCCAAGCGTGCTGCATCGACGGAAGGTAAGGATTTCCTTCCCAGCCATCGCAATCGTTCATTCTATCGATAATTGGCACAAATGCATGATATTCGATGTTTCCAAGCGTCCTGCATCGACGGAAGGTACGTATTCACTTCCCAGCCATCGCAATCGTTTATTCTATCGATAATTGGCACAAATAGGTGATATTCGATGTTTCAAAGCGTCCTGCATCGACGGAAGGTAAGGATTTCCTTCCCAGCCATCGCAATCGTTCATTCTATCGATAATTGGCACAAATGCATGATATTCGATGTTTCCAAGCGTCCTGCATCGACGGAAGGTACGTATTCACTTCCCAGCCATCGCAATCGTTTATTCTATCGATAATTGGCACAAATAGGTGATATTCGATGTTTCAAAGCGTCCTGCATCGACGGAAGGTAAGGATTTCCTTCCCAGCCATCGCAATCGTTCATTCTATCGATAATTGGCACAAATACGTGTAATTCGATGTTCCCAAGCGTCCTGAATCGACGGAAGGTACGTATTCTCTTCCCAGCCATCGCAATCGTTCATTCTATCGATAATTGGCACAAATACGTGATATTCGATGTTTCCAAGCGTCCTGCATCGACGGAAGGTAAGGATTCCCTTCCCAGCCATCGGAATCGTTCATTCTATCGATAATTGGCACAAGTACGTGATATTCGATATTTCAAAGCGTCCTGCATCGACGGAAGGTAAGGATTCCCTTCCCAGCCATCGGAATCGTTCATTCTATCGATAATTGGCACAAATGCATGATATTCGATGTTTCCAAGCGTCCTGCATCGACGGAAGGTACGTATTCACTTCCCAGCCATCGCAATCATTTATTCTATCGATAATTGGCACAAATACGTGATATTCGATGTTTCCAAGCGTCCTGCATCGACGGAAGGTAAGGATTCCCTTCCCAGCCATCGGAATAGTTCATTCTATCGATAATTGGCACAAATACGTGATATTCGATGTTCCCAAGCGTCCTGCATCGACGGAAGGTACGTATTCACTTCCCAGCCATCGCAATCGTTTATTCTATCGATAATTGGCACAAATACGTGATATTCGATGTTTCCAAGCGTCCTGCATCGACGGAATGTAAGGATACACTTCCCAGCCATCGCAATCGTTCATTCTATCGATAATTGGCACATATACGTGACATTCGATGTTTCCAAGCGTGCTGCATCGACGGAAGGTATGGATTCCCTTCCCAGCCATCGCAATCGTTCATTCTATCGATAATTGGCACAAATACGTGATATTCGATGTTCCCAAGCGTCCTGCATCGACGGAAGGTACGTATTCACTTCCCAGCCATCGCAATCGTTCATTCGATCGATAATTGGCACAAATACGTGATATTCGATGTTCCCAAGCGTCCTGCATCGACGGAATGTAAGGATTCACTTCCCAGCCATCGCAATCGTTCATTCTATCGATAATTGGAACAAATACGTGATATTCGATATTTCAAAGCGTCCTGCATCGACGGAAGGTAAGGATTTCCTTCCCAGCCATCGCAATCGTTCATTCTATCGATAATTGGTACAAATGCATGATATTCGATGTTTCCAAGCGTCGTGCATCGACGGAAGGTAAGGATTTCCTTCCCAGCCATCGCAATCGTTCATTCTATCGATAATTGGCACAAATACGTGATATTCGATGTTCCCAAGCGTCCTGAATCGACGGAAGGTACGTATTCACTTCCCAGCCATCGCAATCGTTTATTCTATCGATAATTGGCACAAATACGTGATATTCGATGTTTCCAAGCGTCCTGCATAGACGGAATGTAAGGATTCACTTCCCAGCCATCGCAATCGTTCATTCTAACGATAATTGGCACAAATACGTGATATTCGATGTTTCCAAGCGTCCTGCATCGACGGAAGGTAAGTATTCATTTCCCAGCCATCACAATCGTTCATTCTATCGATAATTGGCACAAATACGTGATATTCGATGTTTCCAAGCGTCCTGCATCGACGGAAGGTAAGGATTCCCTTCCCAGTCATCGGAATCGTTCATTCTATCGATAATTGGCACAAATACGTGATATTCGTAATTTCAAAGCGTCCTGCATCGACGGAAGGTAAGGATTCCATTCCCAGCCATCGGAATCGATCATTCTATCGATAATTGGTACAAATACGTGACATTCGATGTTTCCAAGCGTCCTGCATCGACGGAAGGTAAGGATTCCCTTCCCAGCCATCGGAATCGTTCATTCTATCGATAATTGGCACAAATACGTGATATTCGATGTTTCCGAGTGTCCAGCATCGACGGAAGGTAAGGATTCACTTCCCAGCCATCGGAATCGTTCATTCTATCGATAATTGGCACAAATACGTGATATTCGATATTTCCAAGCGTCCTGCATCGACGGAAGGTATGGATTCCCTTCTCAGCCATCGGAATCGTTCATTCTATCGATAATTAGCACAAATACGTGATATTCGATGTTTCCAAGCGTCCTGCATCGACGGAAGGTAAGGATTCACTTCCCAGCCATCGCAATCGTTCATTCTATCGATAATTGGCACAAATACGTGATATTCGATATTTCAAAGCGTCCTGCATCGACGGAAGGTAAGGATTCCCTTCCCAGCCATCGGAATCGTTCATTCTATCGATAATTGGCACAAGTACGTGATATTCGATATTTCAAAGCGTCCTGCATCGACGGAAGGTAAGGATTCCCTTCCCAGCCATCGGAATCGTTCATTCTATCGATAATTGGCACAAATGCATGATATTCGATGTTTCCAAGCGTCCTGCATCGACGGAAGGTACGTATTCACTTCCCAGCCATCGCAATCATTTATTCTATCGATAATTGGCACAAATACGTGATATTCGATGTTTCCAAGCGTCCTGCATCGACGGAAGGTAAGGATTCACTTCCCAGCCATCGCATTCGTTCATTCTATCGATAATTGGCACAAATACGTGATATTCGATATTTCAAAGCGTCCTGCATCGACGGAAGGTAAGGATTTCCTTCCCAGCCATCGCAATCGTTCATTCTATCGATAATTGGCACAAATACGTGATATTCGATGTTTCCAAGCGTCCTGCATCGACGGAATGTAAGGATTCCCTTCCCAGTCATCGGAATCGTTCATTCTATCGATAATTGGCACAAATACGTGATATTCGTAATTTCAAAGCGTCCTGCATCGACCGAAGGTAAGGATTTCCTTCCCAGCCATCGCAATCGTTCATTCTATCGATAATTGGCACAAATGCATGATATTCGATGTTTCCAAGCGTCGTGCATCGACGGAAGGTACGTATTCACTTCCCAGCCATCGCAATCGTTTATTCTATCGATAATTGGCACAAATAGGTGATATTCGATGTTTCAAAGCGTCCTGCATCGACGGAAGGTAAGGATTTCCTTCCCAGCCATCGCAATCGTTCATTCTATCGATAATTGGCACAAATACGTGATATTCGATGTTCCCAAGCGTCCTGAATCGACGGAAGGTACGTATTCACTACCCAGCCAACGCAATCGTTTATTCTATCGATAATTGGCACAAATACGTGATATTCGATGTTTCCAAGCGTCCTGCATAGACGGAATGTAAGGATTCACTTCCCAGCCATCGCAATCGTTCATTCTATCGATAATTGGCACAAATACGTGATATTCGATGTTTCCAAGCGTCCTGCATCGACGGAAGGTAAGGATTCATTTCCCAGCCATCACAATCGTTCATTCTATCGATAATTGGCACAAATACGTGATATTCGATGTTTCCAAGCGTCCTGCATCGACGGAAGGTAAGGATTCCCTTCCCAGTCATCGGAATCGTTCATTCTATCGATAATTGGCACAAATACGTGATATTCGTAATTTCAAAGCGTCCTGCATCGACGGAAGGTAAGGATTCCATTCCCTGCCATCGGAATCGTTCATTCTATCGATAATTGGTACAAATACGTGACATTCGATGTTTCCAAGCGTCCTGCATCGACGGAAGGTAAGGATTCCCTTCCCAGCCATCGGAATCGTTCATTCTATCGATAATTGGCACAAATACGTGATATTCGATGTTTCCGAGCGTCCAGCATCGACGGAAGGTAAGGATTCACTTCCCAGCCATCGGAATCGTTCATTCTATCGATAATTGGCACAAATACGTGATATTCGATATTTCCAAGCGTCCTGCATCGACGGAAGGTATGGATTCCCTTCTCAGCCATCGGAATCGTTCATTCTATCGATAATTAGCACAAATACGTGATATTCGATGTTTCCAAGCGTCCTGCATCGACGGAAGGTAAGGATTCACTTCCCAGCCATCGCAATCGTTCATTCTATCGATAATTGGCACAAATACGTGATATTCGATATTTCAAAGCGTCCTGCATCGACGGAAGGTAAGGATTCCCTTCCCAGCCATCGGAATCGTTCATTCTATCGATAATTGGCACAAGTACGTGATATTCGATATTTCAAAGCGTCCTGCATCGACGGAAGGTAAGGATTCCCTTCCCAGCCATCGGAATCGTTCATTCTATCGATAATTGGCACAAATGCATGATATTCGATGTTTCCAAGCGTCCTGCATCGACGGAAGGTACGTATTCACTTCCCAGCCATCGCAATCATTTATTCTATCGATAATTGGCACAAATACGTGATATTCGATGTTTCCAAGCGTCCTGCATCGACGGAAGGTAAGGATTCACTTCCCAGCCATCGCAATCGTTCATTTTATCGATAATTGGCACAAATACGTGATATTCGATATTTCAAAGCGTCCTGCATCGACGGAAGGTAAGGATTTCCTTCCCAGCCATCGCAATCGTTCATTCTATCGATAATTGGCACAAATACGTGACATTCGATGTTTCCAAGCGTCCTGCATCGACGGAAGGTAAGGATTCCCTTCCCAGCCATCGGAATCGTTCATTCTATCGATAATTAGCACAAATACGTGATATTCGATGTTTCCAAGCGTCCTGCATCGACGGAATGTAAGGATTCCCTTCCCAGTCATCGGAATCGTTCATTCTATCGATAATTGGCACAAATACGTGATATTCGTAATTGCAAAGCGTCCTGCATCGACGGAAGGTAAGGATTTCCTTCCCAGCCATCGCAATCGTTCATTCTATCGATAATTGGCACAAATACGTGATATTCGATATTTCAAAGCGTCCTGCATCGACGGAAGGTAAGGATTTCCTTCCCAGCCATCGCAATCGTTCATTCTATCGATAATTGGCACAAATACGTGATATTCGATGTTTCCAAGCGTCCTGCATCGACGGAATGTAAGGATTCACTTCCCAGCCATCGCAATCGTTCATTCTATCGATAATTGGCACAAATACGTGATATTCGATATTTCAAAGCGTCCTGCATCGACGGAAGGTAAGGATTTCCTTCCCAGCCATCGCAATCGTTCATTCTATCGATAATTGGCACAAATGCATGATATTCGATGTTTCCAAGCGTCGTGCATCGACGGAAGGTACGTATTCACTTCCCAGCCATCGCAATCGTTTATTCTATCGATAATTGGCACAAATACGTGATATTCGATGTTTCCGAGTGTCCAGCATCGACGGAAGGTAAGGATTCACTTCCCAGCCATCGGAATCGTTCATTCTATCGATAATTGGCACAAATACGTGATATTCGATATTTCCAAGCGTCCTGCATCGACGGAAGGTATGGATTCCCTTCTCAGCCATCGGAATCGTTCATTCTATCGATAATTAGCACAAATACGTGATATTCGATGTTTCCAAGCGTCCTGCATCGACGGAAGGTAAGGATTCACTTCCCAGCCATCGCAATCGTTCATTCTATCGATAATTGGCACAAATACGTGATATTCGATATTTCAAAGCGTCCTGCATCGACGGAAGGTA